>JTLS01000827.1:0-13232 GCA_000826855.1 Basidioascus undulatus | reverse complement strand
GGGCGGGGATGGGGCAATTACGACGCGACACGTTTCGACGACTGCTTCACGATCTTGATGTATACCCCGTTCTGATGTATACCCCGTTCATGCTTTGCGGATTGATACCCATTCATTGAAGTTTATTTCATTTGCTGCGCTACGCAAACGAAAGAGTGCTGGGGGACGTGCACGAGGAGAGGACAGTGGAAGAGAAATCAGGAAACGCCGTGTGGGCTGCTGGACGGATACATGAATAGGTTTTCTAAAAGTCAACATGCCCGCGGGCGATCCTGTGGAAGAATTGATGCTTCTAAACAAATCTCGGTCAACGTGCACAGCCTATCGGCAGAAGAAATGCTATTCTTTCAACCTGAGTCCAGCTGAACAGCGACGTCGACGTCCCTTTGCTCCTCCTCAACGCGTTCTTCCACAACTGCTTTGCCTCCTCCTCCACATGACTGCCCACCTTCCACTTCGCTACAATACTCAACGCCAACATCTGAGAGAAAATCTTCGCCGGTGTCACCTTGCTTACTGCCTGTGAGCCGCCGCAGGGCAGGTTTACTCTCGCTGTGCTCTCACCCAACTACGCCTTCCCTTCCCGTCTGTTCTCCCCACAACTCCTTACATCAAACCCAGATGACACTGAAACGGCGGTAACTTGAACTATCCGCACGTCGATGCGTAAGGGACTGAGGCACGAACGAACGAAAGAGCCAAAAACCGAGACGGAAGTGAAGGATTCGATAACCAAGAGCAGTGTGCTGAGGAATTGTCAGTGTCAGTTCACAGCCGATCGTTGTGCGCGGGAAGCGGAGAGAAAGCAAGATTTCGCGAGCTGTAAGATGACTTCGACGCCCACCATGCGAACCAGCACCAGCTACATCAGGATCCACATTGCTCGACAAAAAGGAGGACACGTAGGTTTCGCCGGAGCGGTAAGTTATGTCGTGCGAGGATTGGGTTAGGTTACACGGTCGGCCCTGTGGGGCGGGTGGAAGAAGACGACTAGGGTGGGTTAGAGATGTGAGGAGATCGGAAGGAGGTGAACGCTCCATTATGGTGGATCGACAATTGCGACGTAAAGGGCGCTCAGGGACAGTGGTGGTGGTGAAAAGAAAGAGGGAGACGGCGACACGCATGCTCCGCTTGCTATAACTTGTGCATGACGTCCATCCTAAGTAGAATATCTACGAACCGACACCGTTGGCCCTCCATAGCAGACATGAGCATGAACATTAGACAGTGAAATTCATTTCAGCGGTAAAAGTTCCGTTGGTATTGCAGAGCACCGTCCGACTTGGGGCAAGAAAAGGAAGGAGCAGCTCGTCCGTCGGACTGTCGTATGTACGCGTGCAGGTGTGGAACCATGTTGTGCTATCAGGTGTGGTGATGGCCCTTGGCCGATCGAAGTCGACAGAGCTCGACAGAGCTCGCGACCCCCTCGGTCGCAAGGTCACTCAGCGTCGCCATCGCGAGCAGTCGTCCTCGCAGTCAGTCACAGAAACGAAGAGCGTCCATCAGCTCTTGCCCTCGCCCTCCTTCTCCTTCTCCCCTTTCCCACCTGCTGAGCCCTTCGCGCCCGCGCCCACCGCCTTCTCCTTTCCCTTCTCCTCCCCCTTCTTCGCCTCGGCCCCGCCTTTCTTCTTCACAATGACGCCCTTCAAGCTCCCCTTCCCGCCCACCTTCTTCTTCCCCGCTCCACACCCACCCCCCGCCCCAGATCCCTCCATTTTGGGCTTCTTCGCGGACGGTTCCGCGTCCGCAGTGGGGGGAGGCGGCGACGCGGCGGCGGGGACCTTGTTGCGTGCGGCGCGGAACGCCTCCAGGTCGGCTTCCTCCTGCTCCTTCTTCCGCTTGCGCTCCGCGAGCTTCTCGTCCGCCACGGATGACAAGAACGCCGCCTCTTCGGCGTCGATCGCACGGAACTGATTGCCTGTTCCTCAGGGCGTGATGAGCGGGGGATGGGGGACGGGCGAGGGGACGAAGGACTAGAGACGCACTGAACTTCATCTTCTCGTCCCACTCCTCCTGCTTCTTCGCCTTGTTCGAAGCGAGTTTCTGGGAAGTAAAAACTTGTCATTGCGAGCGCACGGGGAAAGCAGAGATGAGGGGACTGGAGAATGCGCACCTCAGCAAGGGACCGCGGGTCATACTCCTCCTCATGCGGCCTCTCGGGCGGCTTCTCCCCTATCCTAACGCGTACGCGATACCCTCCTCAGATGCATGAAGTAAACGAGCGCTGGAATGGTTGGGCGCACCGCTCATACGCCGCCTTCCACTCCGCGTCCTTCCGCGCCTTGGCCGCATCGAGTTCATCCTGGGAGACGAAGCGCGACGAGACGGACGATGTACCGGGGACGGAGCTCATGCTGATTGTTCAGCGTCGCGGGATTGAGCAGGTTAGGTGCGCAAGCTGCGAGGAAAAGTGGGAAGCTGAGGCGGTAGAGCGCGATAAATGGTCGTGGAAGTGGGTCAAGCTGCGAGCACGAACGCGCCTGAACCAGACGCCGGGCTCGGTCTTCCCGCTTGCCCTCCCACCGTCTTCTCGCTTGCTTGCCTGCTCACCGCTTTCCGCCATGTTGCTGCGCCCCCGCCCCATATGTGCGGCTCAGGCCTCAAGAATCCGACATATCGCAGTACGGTGCAAGAGCGCCCTGGCAGTAGATGCGTCCTCTCCGACCCAACCACCCCGCCTCCGCTTCGCGCCCTCCCCGACCGGCTCGCTGCACCTCGGCGGCTTGCGCACGGCGCTGTTCAACTACCTCCTCGCGCGCAAGTGGGGCGGGAAGTTCATCCTACGAATAGAGGATACGGATCGGGTGAGCTCAGGCTGTTCATTGTGCGTGGAAGGGGCCCTGATGCTAATCTGAACGCGAGGGACAGAAACGGTTCGTTGAAGGCAGTGTGGAAGGGCTGCAGCGGGCGTTAGAATGGGCTGAGCTGGAATGGGATGAAGGTGCGTTAACCCCCTACATTCTCCGAGGTCTTGCGACGAGTCATGCTCAGGTCGCGCGCAGGTCCCGGCGTCGGCGGTCCCCACGGCCCATACTTCCAGGTCCATCTTCCCCGTAGCCCTCCTCCCTCGACAGCTCGCCCGCTCATCCAGCCTCCCACCTTCACATGTCAGCCAGTCGGAGCGCACTGACCTATACCGCTCCTACGCCGACAAACTCCTCGCTGTCCGTCTCGAAGCATCGCCCCACGCGTCTTCAATATCTGACGTCCTGCCTCCTTCCAGTCCGGCCACGCTTACCGGGACTTTGCCTCCCCCAACCTTAACGAATCCAAGGCATCCTCTCTCCCCCCTCCTCCCCCACGACCGTACTCTCAATCCGAAGACGACCTCGCCTCGCTGCGCGCGGGCCTGCCCTACGTCGTCCGCCTGAATGTGCGCCCGCATTCTTAGCATCTCATCGCTGCTCCCGCTGTTCTTAATGCTCCGGTGTCCCCCAGATGCCGAAGCAAGACACAGTCCACCAAGACCTCGTGTACGGCCGGCTCACGATCCCCGCCTCCGCCTCCGCCGGGCAGGCGGACCCCGTCCTCCTCAAGTCGGACGGCTTCCCGACGTACCACCTCGCGAATGTTGTTGACGACTATGAGATGGGCATCACGCATATCCTGCGGGGCGAGGTGCGCTGCGCCCTATTCTTTCCCCTCCGTTAGCCGTACTTGTCTAACTAAGGCGTGGATCAGGAATGGATCGCCTCCCTGCCGAAGCACCTGGCGCTTTACTCAGCGCTCGGGCTCCCCGTGCCGCAGTTCGCGCACCTTCCGCTGCTGATCAACCCGGACGGGTCGAAGCTCTCGAAGCGCTCGGGGGACGTCTCGGTCGAGGACTACATCGTGCGCCTGCCCCCTCCCCCTGCCCCCCTTTCCCGCTGAGAGCTAAGCCTGGTGGGATGGGGATGCACGCAGCAAAAGGGGTGGGAGCCCGAGGCGCTCGTAAACTTCGTCGCGCTCATGGGGTGGAGCGCGAACCGCGCCCAGGTCAAGGCGAGCGCGGACGTCGACCCTGAGGTCCTGAGCAAGGAGGCGCTCATTTCCGCTGTTCGTTTCCCTTAATAAACCTCCTTCCCCACCCTTCTCTTTCCCTTCATCTCATCCTCCACGCCCCGCAGTTCTCCCTCGAAAACATCCCCCACCGCCGCGCAGCGATGTTCGCTGGCAAGCTCTCCTTCCTGAACAAGCACCACATCGCGCTCAAGGCGTCCAACCCGCCGAAGCTGGGCGAGATGGCGCGGCGCGTGCGGGCGATGGTCCTAGAGCGCTGGCCGGAGACGGGGACGGAGTGGGCGGGGGAGGAGTACGTCGGGAGGGTCGTGCAGGTTATCAAGGTGCGCTGCCTGGCGACATGCATGGGTGGAGGGATGGGACTGATTGAAATGCAACTGTGGGAGCAGGACCGGATCCACAACCTCTCGGAGATCCCGGACGCGGGCGACTACTTCTTCGTCGAGCCGGACCTGTCCAACCCGAGCGCGACCGCGCTCCGCGAGTCGTCCCCTCCCGAAGAATACGGTCCGTCGTCCACCCACCCCGCCCCTTCCCTCCGCTCTCCTTCTAAGCCTCCCTGACTCCCACCCCGCCTACAAACACAGCCACCGTCCTCTCCGCCACGCTGACCGCGTTCGAGTCCATTCCTCCCGCCGAATTCTCCGCCTACGCGGTTTCCCATGCGATTGGGAATGTGAGGAAGGATAACGGGTGGAAGAACAAGGCGGTGATGAACCCGCTGCGGTGCGCGCTGACGGGGAAGAAGGTGCGTTCGGAAGCTGTCGTCTGTTATAAAGGGAGGAGTGACTCTGATGAGTGGTGGGTGGGTGGTATGCGCAGATGGGCCCGGGCGTGGTGGATACTGTTGAGCTGCTGGGGAGGGACCGTGCGCTGAGGAGGTTGAGGAAAGCGCTGGAGCAGGCGGGCGCGGGGAAGGAGGTATAGATTGCTCTAGGGTTGGCATCCCTTCTCTACATTGCGGCTGAGCAGCTCGCGAGGCTGGTTCGGAATAGCCGATCTATCCCTCATTCAGTCTGCTGCGACAATGCCCGAACCTCTGTTACGATGCGGCCGGCATACTCGGAGGCCTTGTGGCTCTTCGTCCGCTGCACGTCGAAGGAAACCAAGGGTGCGGGCTGCGGGTGCCTCACGCACGCTGCACGCTCGGCGGGTCAATCTCTTTGCTCAGCAGTTTCGCAGGCTTCCGCTTCCTCCTCGCCCCTGGAAACGCCCTGGATATCGAACGTTCCAAAACCAGTTCTCAGAAGGTTCCTTGAGGGAGTCTATTGTCAAGCTTGAACGGCCAGCTAACAGTGGCTGCCTCCCCATGTCGCATGCGAATTCTGGAGGAAGCGCTACTGCAGAGTTGGAAAGATTTGAAGAACCTGAAACACATTCGATTCATTGTCATTGCTTTCAGAGCTTTCAGCGGCGGTCTCAGTCATCCCTAGCCTCTGCTACCTCAGTCTCTGGGCCCCTCCCCTCCTTCGCCATCCTCAACGCTAGCGCCTCCAACAGCATCGCTCCGATATGACGTTCCCGTACCACTGCCATCCCACAGTGTTCAAACTCATGAAGTACCGCAAGCGAGCGCCGAAACCGCTGCAGGGAGATCTGCGCCCGTGAGCATCGACGGCGTTGAGGTTGCGACACTGCTCACTTCAGCCGGAGAAGCGTACATTTCTGGATTTGTATTTTTTAGCTTGAAGGTGTAACCGATTACAGCGTGTCTTGCTGTGATTTGTTCCCACCTCAACACAGCTTCTTTGAATCTTTCTAGGCTGCCTTCGCCGCACCGCTCTGACAAGCAGCGCCTGTTAAAGTGCAAGCTTCGGTACTGGGACCGGTAGGGTTTATGCCCTTTTCACGAAGATGGTTTATTAGACCAAGAGGCATACCGTCCCCCATATAGACATCGTCGACTCCTTGTGGGTGCACTGTCCGGCCACGACTAACACCCAGCGCAGGTTGATGCCCGAAGTGCGTGGGCTCTGTGAAAGTCATTATTCATTTGCACTACAGTGTGTTTGCGTTGTTTCAGTCTGCGTAGCCCAGGACTTTTGATACTGGGACACCACTGAGACGCGGTGCTATCGACACATTCAGACCTACGGCCTACCGGACTCGCTTGGCCTTCATCTTGAAGCATCCTACTGATCAGCTGGACCAAGCACAATTATAGCCTAATGTTTGCTTATTTCTGATTATTCTCAACAACAACCAACTCCTCGACGACACGTAGCCTGCGCCGGTCAGTGTCCCGGGACATGAGACAGCACAGCAATCGCCGCACAGTAAGCACCGCACACATGTATATCTCTCTGTTCCATTACACAATGTCCTCTCAGTCTCTCAGCACCCCCACCTGGTCCGACGACGAGCTCACGTATCGTCGCGCGCTCAGGGGACATGGCAATCGCGCAACTCTCTTCGCCACATTCAGGTCGACGAATCGTTCACAGAACGAACACTCTATTCGCTTTAGTCAGGGGCTCTGGTAAAGTCTATTTGGAGCGAATATGCACTCGGGGGAATGGGCAATTTGGATGGCCGTCG
This sequence comes from Basidioascus undulatus, assembly GCA_000826855.1. Taxonomy (NCBI): domain Eukaryota; kingdom Fungi; phylum Basidiomycota; class Geminibasidiomycetes; order Geminibasidiales; family Geminibasidiaceae; genus Basidioascus; species Basidioascus undulatus. The sequence continues at coordinate 6,695 of JTLS01000827.1, read as the reverse complement.
AGACACACTGTAAAAGGCTCTTAAGGAACTGGAGAGGCTGGTTTGTGAGTCCCTCCCCTCCTCGTCAGTGCCGGTCACATCTATTCGCTATCCGTTGACTATGAGGGTGGGTATAACTTCTTGTCAAGCGCCGCGGTATCTACTTGAGTGCGGCGGCGAGCAACGAGAATGTGGGACGCGAGGTCATTCTCCGGGGCTTGAACAGTGCGCTTTTCTTTCAAACGGAGCGTTCTGATCTCGTTCTGATATGCGAAGCACCTGTCAGACATTCAAGAACCATCGGTCATGGACCTCGTATCTACCTCCAACGATCTGTCTTGCTTTCCTGGTTCTTCCCGCTTCGCCCAGGCTGCGTTCAGCTCTCGATGCGGGCTAACATCCTTCGCACGCCCGAACAGATCCTCACCCCGCGACGTCTACTATTGTCGCCCAAACGTCGTTCTGGCTGGCGAGGATGACTCAAAGTGTTGGATCCTAGCCTTGGACGTTGTGGAGAGGCGGAACTGGCTGATTCATACACGTGAAGAGGAGACGGAGCAGGGCGGTGATACCCCAGGAGAAGGAACGTCCTATTGCTTGACACTGTTGGAAAACTTGAAACTATTCCTGTCTTTTGCTCGTGAAAGGCATGTCTTTAGTTTTATACTAATCCCATCTTTGGCCTCGTTTGGCCGCTGGCGGAACGCAAGAGCCAGGGGGCCCTGTAGAAAGGTCACAGCGGCCTGAAATGAGCACTACACAGAATACGCTCTGCATTGCCCACCGGCCCATTTCTAACCCACATCGACCTTGTAGTGGAGCCGTCTTTCTGAAAGGCAATCCAATTTTACTGCTGCTCACTTTCCTAGTAGCATAGTGCTCGCGTTTCTGTAGCGTTTCGTCGCAGGGCAGCGGTTCTGGCGGAGGTTCTTTTACCGTGCTCACCAGTTACTCGCAAACATCGCCTTTCTATTTGTCTGTCTACTCTGCTTCAGCCTTTTTCGGGCTCAATTGCTGCTGGAATTCAAAGAAGCGTAGAAGGCGGCTTTGCACGCGGGCGAAGTGTGCCCTATATGGGATGGCATGTAACAGGCGGGTCTCGGGCAACTCTCGGCCGCGTTTCGCAGGACGCGGGCTCTTGAGGGCTCTTCAACTTATTTTCCCCCCGTCATACTTCATTCTCCACCACCTACCGTTCTCCCGCAATCAAACAATGTCCATCATTAGCGCTACCGCGAGTTCCATCTCCGGCGCTGCGCCCTCCGGCTCCCTCAGCGTCCAGCTCAACGACACCCTCACCAACTCTACGGCACAGGCTCCTTCTCGGAAGAGGGCGCTTCCATGTTCTGGAACGCCATCGCGGGCCACGGACCGTTCGTCGTACGCCTTTTAGCCGTGATGGTCATGCTGGGGGCCGGCGGGGCACTTGCGGGGCGGATGTTGCTGGAAGGGTCAGACTTGGTCAGTGGTTCAACGTTGTCATATTGTAGAGCAGGGAGGTCCATTCTCAACCTAGAGCGGAATCACATAAGCAGAAGATGACGGAAAAGTGCTGGACGCAAAGAGGGAAACCAAAGTTCTTATTCAGATCAGCATGTTAGCAATTTTGACTGAGAAAACTGCTTATATGACAAGCTCTGTCCTTAGAATGTATATTCGCGGACATGCTCTCCTCATCATCGCCATTATGGTTCTCGGCACAATGGGCGGGCTCCTTACGGTTGATTCGGAGGTCGGACATTTACTCGTCCCGGCGCTGGGGGTTCCTTTGACTGGTTTTTCATGTCAGTTTTTCAGAAGTCTAATATCCTTCAGTTCTTGCGAGGACTCAATGGTCACCTTGCTGTGCAGTCCACCGCTTTATCAAACGAGACAAGGGGAACGTCAGCGACGATATGAGCAGTGACAAGCACCTCTATTCTACCCTGATGTTTGCGAGTCTGATGCGTTACAGTAAGTTATAAGTACATACTGGCCTGACGCGATGGTTTGTACAGCTCGTGATCCCGGCGTTGTTCATGATCGCCTCCGGCTTTCTGGCCGCAAACGCATGGCCTGCGCCTATTTCCATGCTTTCCTGGTACGTTGCGACGTTTTGCGGCCTGCTTAAGACATCCGCAAAGCCGTAAGTACCCCCACTACTAGGGACGATATACGTCAGCTATCTGGGCTTCACCGCGGCTGCAGCACTCAGTCAGTCGCTCACCGTCTTCCCTCCCGACCACTCCAGCTTCTGAATCATTACCCTCATTTTGTCGTCCAGTCAAGGCTTCACATTCCTCGAATGTCTTACAAAGCCGCCTTATCGACACCGTGCTGCTGTGCTCGCCGCTAGTGACCTTCACGGTCCGTCTGCTGTTCAACTGCGGGTTGTTCGCATCCGTGGCGAGCCTCATCGACGACAGGCCCGAAGCTTTCTGGCAATTCTTTGCTATATTTTGGGCATCTGTTGCCCTATTGCCCTCACTGGTATGGACTGTGTGAGTCATGTCACCTTGTTTACATATTCTGAACGGTGAACCGACCCACTGATGAAGCGGAGCTCGAGCAGCTTGTCGGTAGGCGACGTGAAAGCCCTCTCCGAGTAGGTCCTTCCCTTGCACCGGTCCACAGACATCAGAGATGTTGACAGATTGTACCGCCCGTGATCTTCAACGCACAGTGCATGCAAGAACGCCGAGGAAGCCACCGACGCATCGACGCAAGCCAGGGACGCGGATCATGAGACGGGCTTGCTCGAGTCATCTTGACGCAACTTTTTCTGAAGACAAGTTTCAGTTTCATAGTACTTCTTCCGAATGTAACAAGTGATACACTGACTTTGCCCGATCCGGAGTTGAGCTGTAAGCGACCACTCACAGGCGGCTCTGGACGTTGGTTTCACACGGCGTTGGCACCATATCTCGATAACACGCTGAAGCACCCTGCGGCTCTACTCAACAAAGTCTAAACATTCTATAGCAGATCCCTCACAGTTTCGCCCTCTCCTTCCCCTGCACCCTCCCCTCCTCAACCCGCTTCTCCAGCGCCTTCTGCACCTCCGGCCCCATCGGCGCTCTCTTGTTTATCCGGTAGTCGAATAAGACGTGCAATGACTCGCCCCGCGCAACGACTGCACGTTCGTCGTACGAATACACCAAGTGCTCGAGGGTGAAGCGGGAGCGGTCGGGAAGGAGGTTCGTAGGCCGGACGGCGATGAGGAGCTGCGCAGTATTACGCGTGAGTCGAATAAGAGGAGGAGGCGCGGAGGAAGATGGGGCGCACGGTGTCGGGATGGTTCACTGGACGCTGAAAATGAGAACAATTCAGGCTTGAGGTCTAGAAGGACAACTTACATGGCGAAAAAAAGCATAAAAACACACCTTGAACTGGATAGAAAGTGATGCGACGATGATTCCGACGTTGCGCCCTTTGTGCATGTCCTGCGCCAGCTCGCGCGGCATATCGCGATCTAGAGTCTCAATGAAGTGCATCCTTCCTGTTTGGTGTAACAATGTTGAGTGGGAATTTCGTGTTGTGAGGGAGTACGGGAAATAGAGAAACCGCGCACCCATTTCGAAATAGCTGTTCAATCAAGCGTCAGCGCGCGGTGCCTGCTTCCATGCGCTCGTCCAGGATGAAACATCATACCGCAGGTAATGAGTGTTCTGAAATAGGGATGTCAGACTAAGTTTCGCTGTAACTGTTGCATATTCGTTGAAGCGATAACTCACATTGACATGCCTATCCCCGTACCCCAGTGGCTCAGCTTCCAACCCTTCCCCAGCCTGCACACCACTCCCACAAGAAGCTCACCCAAACCGGTCCTGCTCGCCCCATGTCACATGGTGCTCTACAAACGAGGGCTCGTCGAAGCCCTCGCGCAGTGCCAGCGCAACTCCCTCCGCGCGGGCGGCAGGGTGGGCGGGGTCGTTGCTTGGCCAGAGGGACGGTGATTTGAAAGAGGAGGATGACATCGCCGGCCTGTATGCAGGGGCTTGATGGGGCCGACTGGGGTATCGAAGGTGGCTGGACGAAGTGAGTAGGAAGAACAGTTTGGGAGGATGCGAAGGGGAAGTTGCCGGGCCCGGCGCGTCGAGACGCCGGGACGCGAGCTTCCAGGGATATAACGCGGTTTGTCCCGCACTTCCTATTCACCTTGCATTCACACTTTTCTTCTTCTTTGCCAAATGTTTGGGTAGCCAAGAAATGCCCGCAACATGAAGTTGGCTGTGTGAAAATGAGTCTCACAAACCAGCGGTATACGAGCAGGCGCTAATACTACAAGATTCTGGTCTTCGGTAACCGAAGTACCCATTGGGACATTGTATAACACGGCTCAAACTTTCCCTGTTAACAAGAGCCCCTCTATAATAGGCTTATAAAAGAGCGGTTGACCAATTCAAGACCACCCTGGAGTTATGTTCCACTCTGTAGGCACGCAAAGGATCACGTATGGCAGCAAAATGGGTTACTGGCCTTGTTGCGAAACACTTTAGCAGATGGAAAAGCACTTGCATGGTCTCAAGAAATAGTTAAATTACGCCATGGGTTCAGGAGATAGAGGAGAGTGTCGGTTGCGTAGGCCAGCCACTAACATCATTGACCCTTCAAGCAGGCCCGGCCACGAGGCTCAACTTGGGCACCTCGCATGCACCGCGTGGGCTTTCATTTTTTCATGCCACTCCCGGCGGCATGAACCCGCTCGGATTTATTGCTATTGTAGTCCTCGCCATCCTCTCAGAGTAACACTACCATCCTTCCAGCAGCACACACTCGGATAGTATCATGCAGCTCGCCTCAACCGCCGCGCTCCTCGCCTCCTTCCTCGTGCTCGCCCAAGGTGCGCCCCAACCCAAACCCAGACTAGAGAACCTCCAACCCGTGAGTCGCTTTCTCCTGTATCCCTTAATCCACATTTGATTCGTTCCCATCCCCTCACAGCGCCAATACTGGAGGACCATCCAATGTCCGGACGGCGGGCAGTGGGTGTTCGACCCCGAGCAGGTCCCCGCGTCCGCGACGCTCCCGAGCGCGTGCTCGCAGGTGCCCGAGCTCGTGCCCACAGCCGTGACAGTTGCGCCGGGGCAGACGGGGATAGTGCACCGGGCCACGGCAGCTGGCTCGGAATGGATCGAGGTCGTGGGGACGCCGAAGTCGGGGGCTCTGGGGCGTGGGATTGGAGGTTTGCGAGGTTGGGTTGCCGGGGCGGGCGTCTTTTTGGGAGCTGGGCTGTGGATGGCATGAGCGTCTCTGAGTGACTAACCAATGTTTAATCAGAGTCGCATAACTAGGTAGTTGTCGGGACGTGGGCGGCATGCGTTGAAAAGGAACGAGCTTGGTTGTTTGCACTTGAGCCTCACAGCGAACGAAGGCATTGAGGGACTTCCACGCAGCACCGATCCAGCCGATCTCTATCGCAGAATTTCAGGGTCAGACTCCCAAATACCTGACCGGGCTCTTCCACCTCACGAGACTTTGAGCATCGGTCACAATCAAGTGGGCCGAGATTGTTCCTTGTTGTTCCCATTGCTCAGAGTTTGGGCAATTGCGTCCCCATGCCTGGGGAGCGCTTTGCGCAGAGGAAACGCAAATTTTGATCCGTAACCGAACTGTGCTTAATCGTGCCTGTCCCGTGCTAAGGAGGTGTTGACAATGTACGATGTCGGCTGCGTCCGATCGGCCTCCCTGCAACCTGCAATTGTACGCCCTCAAGCTCATTTTTGGATTGACTATCACATCTCGAGAAGTAAAACAACTACGACTGTGATGCGGTCGGGCCTGCAAGCATACCTACCTACGCCGCATGATCAGCCTAGCTGCGAGTCAAGCTTCCGACCCCGCCTGTCAGGAGCACACTACTAAGCACTGTCAGTTCGGAAGTGGGCGATGACGGTTAAGTGAGAGTGGTCATGGTTACTGATACTATCTTGTGAAAAAGTGAAACGACACAGCAAATGTCCCGGACGGAGAGTCCCGACAGTACTAGGCAACGAGCGCTTCAGTTCATTTTCCCAACTAGACTAAGTATCAAACAAACCATCCCTTAACAAATTCACGGGGTCGTCAGATCCAATTCACTCGAGCGGTGTTGGAGGCGGGACCGAAGGCCCATCCCCAAAGTACGAATGGCACGAGGTCTGGCTGCGACCCGGAGCGGGAGGGCCTGGAAAGGGATGCGCTCGCGCGCGTGCTTTGAACAGAAGCGGTGAGATGGAGCAGTTCGATTTTGGAATAATCTATTGTTGCAGCGCGTTGAGAAGCAGTTGTGGGAGGCGGATGGGTCATCGTCTGTCGTTCAAGATTCGCGCGGATAAGCAGGCAAGTGCAAAGAAGCCTCCGAGCGCTTGCATCGATTGATGCAGAGCGTGCGCGTGCGCAGTAAAAAAAAAAGCCATCCCGCCCTCAGGTGCTGCATGTGTTCCAGCCACCCCCCTCCCCTACTACTTTCCCCCCTTCCGCCCACTCAGCACCCTCATCATCCTCTCCCAGTCGCTCCCCACCTTCCCCGTACCCACGCCCATCCCAAACGGATCCCCCTTCTTCTCCCACACCTTCTTCTCCCTCTCCCTCTCCCCCTCACACCCTCGCCTTTTCTTTCCTCTTCCTCCCCTCGCGGCGTCCAGTTTGTCCGCGCGCTTCTGGAGCTCCGCTTGGGCTTTGCTGGGCGCGTAGGGGTCTTCGGGCGGGGGGGTTGGGAGGAGGGAGGCGAGCAGGCCGGAGAGGTCGGATTGGGG
>JTLS01000826.1:0-13255 GCA_000826855.1 Basidioascus undulatus | reverse complement strand
GAAATCTGGAGGGACCGCGCTGGACGGGGTACAGGCGGCTGTGCGGGTGCTGGAGGATGAGGAGTGCACGAACGCCGGTGCGTCGCTGTCCTTTCGGGGCCAGATGGGACAGGCAGCTGATTGGGTGTATGGGATTGGTGTGGGATGGAAGGGGCCTGAAGGATACGGCAGCAACTTGACGTACGATGGGAAGGTCGAGTGCGACGCGGCGGTTATGGATGGGAGGAACGGGGCGTTTGGGAGTGTGGGGGCGGTGGTGGGTGCGTTTCCTTTCTTTCCTCGTTTTCATGGTGCACTCGAGCTGATGCAGGAGGTTAATGATGGTCGATGAAGGAATCAAGAACCCCATCCTCGCCGCTTGCGCCGTGCTCTCTCATTCCCTCACCCCGCAGCCACTCGGTCGGGTCCCCCCTCTGTCCGTCCCGTCCTCCTGCACCTCTCCACATCCATCTCACCCCTCCCTCTAGAACCCTCGTCTCCTCCCCCGCCCGCTCCTTCGTCGCCTCCCGTGGCGTCCCCACCACCCCGCCCGAAGCGCTCATCACGCCCCGCGCCCACGCCGCGTGGGCGCACTGGCGGAAGATGATAGACGAGGCGGGGGAGGCGCCTGCGGGAGAGGGAGTGATGTGCGATACGGTTGGGGCTGTGTGTGTTGATGTGGGGGGAGGGACGGCTGGAGGAGTTAGTAGGTGCGTTGGGAATGGGGGAAGGAGGGAAGATGGGACGCGGAGAGAGGAGGAAGGTCCTTTTTATGGGGGACTCGCATTTGCGTGAGCTGCGCGGTTGATTCTTTTTTTTCTTTTGGGTTGGGCGAGGGACTGATTGGGGGTCGATGTGATGGGACTGTGCGGCAGGCTGTCTCTTCGCGCACTTCAACGCTGTTTTCCAGCAGAACGTAGCGTGGATTCGGAATCCTGTTCGATTTCTCCCTCCATCTCACCCCTCCAACAGAACCCCGTTCCTAACCACACTCCTCTCACGCAGCGCCGCGCCAAGTTCGAAGGCGCCAAAGACCGGGCCGGCAACATACTCACCTCCTTCGCCGTGCGTCGTGCGCTGCCCCCATCCCCTCCCTATTGGACGAGCTGACGCGGTGTGCTCGGAGAGCAGTGGAACCCCTTCCTGCGCCCCCTCCCCTGCGGGTGGATCACCGGCTACGACACGCTCGTCATCTCCGCCGTTCGTCTCCTGCTCCGCGCATGCAATTGACAGGCCAGTGTACTGATGCCGCGTGCGTGTCATAGGGCCACCACCCGCTCCTGCACATGCTGGACAAGGCGCCGCCGCTCGACTACAGCCGCGCGTGGGGGACGGGCGAGTTCATGGATAATGTTGTGGGCCAGTTTGGGATGTACAGGGAGTGCTATAGGGAGGCGGGGATGCCGGAACCGAGGTGCGCCTTCTTCTTCCTCTTCTCACTTTCCCTGTGCTCGGGAACTGACGCCCGCACGAAACAGGTTGATATTCGTCTCTCCCCCCGCGCGCGACCCTACAATCGAGTCGCCCATGAGTGCGTCCCCCCCTCCGCCGTCCTCCCTCTAATGCCATCTCACCATCTCGTCCCCCCTCCCGAAGACATCACCCACCGGCACGACGTCGACCTCCGCTCAAACCCGCGCCTCTCCCGCCTAACGTACAGCACCTTCGACGCGCTCCTGCGGTCCGCGGACGCCGCCGGCCCGGACGTCGCGGACCAGACGCGCTTCGTCGACTTCTACGCGCTCAGTCACCCGATGCTTTATTATCCTGCGGATGGGCTGCACCATCTGGGGACGGACGCGGGGCGCGCGGCGCTCAGGGAACTCGGTGAGTCGTTCGCTGGGAGGGGAGGCAGGGAGGGGAGGCAGGCGCTGATGTTGGGGCGCTGATGTTGGGGTTGGGAGCGCAGTTTATAAGGTTGGGGTTGATGAGGGCCCGGGGGAGGAGTGGGCGGAGCGGTGGGCGGGGGAAGAGAAGTGGGGGTGGGAAGATTGAGCGTCTTCTCTTCGCATTCCTTTTTTCGCCATTTTTGCGTACGGGTTGGTATGGGTTGATCGCAGTTGGGGCGCTCGATTCGCACTTTTGGGACGCTTCTTTATCGTTTTCGCATTCGCAGAGTTGGTGTTTGGATAGGGGATTGATGTGTTTTGTACTAGTAGACCTGAAAGCCGAAGCTTTAAGCATGCGAAGGAATTCTGAGTATGCGAGATGGAGATCGGGAGCGGAGAACGTCGGTCTGCCGTCTTGCGCATCGCAGTCCTGTGAATAAAATCACCATCATGAACAGTTTTTCTTCGACTGCAGACAGACCACTTGGTAGAGCAACCCGCGCGGAAGCGACTCTAACCTTCGACTGCTGCTACTGCTGGCAGCGCAGCGCCGCCTTGTGCATTACCGCCCGCTGCAGTTTCTATGACACTCTTTGGAGTTCCCAAACTTTCTCGGCACCATGTATTAATTCTGACAACCACACTTTGTCCAACCCGACCGTGGGACGTTGCGGCGCAACGGCGCCGTTGCCAATTCAGTCACCTTCATCGCTCATGCCTGTGGACGGATTCAAGTACAACTTCCTTGGCACAGCTTCTGTCTAGGAGCCTCGAGATTGAGAACTGGCCCTGATTGCGGCGAGCGGCGAGCCTCGTGAGCACGTCCACGACTCGGATGCCTCCGTCGCGCTGGCTGCTTTCTGCCCCTGCCGCCGCGCAGTGTCTGTCTAGCCCACAACAGCTCGTCCTCTTTTATACTCACCGAACCACCTCAGCTCAATCCCTCACCAGCACCATCGTAACCTTCTGCAAGCACGCACGATGATGGACCTCGTTCATCCCGTGCTCGACACCGTCCTCCTCGGCGTATCGACTCACCTGCTCCTCAAGTCCTTCGAGCCTACGCTCTTTAAAGCTGTCACGCTCCTCGCGGCCACTATTCTCGTCGCTTCCCCCTATTGCGTCGTCCCTACCTCCTCAGCATCGCCGCGTCGATCGCACGCTTGTCGCCCTTCCACCCTCTCGCGAGCTTTGTGAGTCGCGTTCCTTCTTCCACGCTTGGGACAGAGATCTTACGAGAGCTTCGGGGGATTCCTTTCAGCCCGGTCGGACCGCTGCCAAGCTCACCATGTTCTGGCGCGCGATGCACGGCTTCAAGGGCGACACGCACCTCGTCCTAGCGCATTCATGACAAGTATGCCGACTTCGTCCGTATCGGTACGCTTCCAATTGATGTCTACAATTTAATGTCTACCCTTTCTAACGAGCGGCTGGGATGATCTCAGGTTCCAACGAGGTCTCCGTCCGGCACCCCGACGCTGTCAGCGTCGTGCAGTTCCCCACTTGGCAGAAGGGCAGGTGGTACGACGGTACGTGCATGTCAGAACGTATTGAGGAAGTAAAATACTGAAACACAGGTCTATGATAGGCTCCTTGAGCAAGATTGACGGCATCAAAGGTGCTTCTCTGCACTCGACGCGGTCCAAGAAGGAGCACGACCTCCGGAGGAAGATGTGGGGCCGAGGTACGCTGTGGCTTCCTATCGTCCGGTGACAGGGAGCGACGATGAATGGTCGCACATACAGCGTTCACTCCCGCCGCTCTCGCGGTTTACGTTCCGGGGATGGTTGAGAGGGCGTCGCAGCTGGCCGACCAGCTCGAGACGACGCGAAGCAACAGGGCTGGGCGGGCATTTCGGTGAGCGGCATGCGCGGCAACAAACACCCGTGACTATTATGAGTGCTGAAATATCTCGCGGTCACTGAAGACGGCTCTGTCTTGCATGACTACGGACGTGATGGGCGATAATGCATTTTCCAAGGGCGCGTTCGAGCTCATGGTGCGTTGAAAATCTTTGATCTGTCCGAACGCATGCCATCTGACTGTTCTATCCCGGCGTGAAGGCTACAAGGGACGCCGACAACATGATACACAAGCTGAACCTCAGCACGCGCATCAGTATGTTTCGAGAGAGCCCGCTTTCACCAATCGAGCTCCGCTGAACAAGGGCTCTCTTCCTCCAGCCAACGCCCGCGGATACGTTCACTGGCTCACGCCGCTTCAGCGTCTGCTTCGGTGGACGTCCACCCAGAAAACCTTCTACTCGTTTGCCCTGGGCAAGTTGAAGGAGCGTCCCCGGATGGGAGCTAATGGCAAGGACATCTTTTCGTCCTTCGTGAGTATTTCCTCACTGGCGTGCCCGACTGGCGGCTGAGGCCGTTCATTTTTTGGGACACCTTTACGAATATGAGGAAAGCAAGCGTAAATACCAGTTCGCCTCCTTGTTCTGCGAAGCCCTGCTCGTCATCGTCGCTGGTAAGAACATCCTTATGATCCACACGCCTTCTGATGCGCATTGCTGAACCCGGTCGGTCACTGAGGGTCGGACACCACCTCCTTCACGCTCTCGAACGCAATCTTCTACCTCATCCAGCAGCCCGAGGTACTGAAGGACCTCCAGGCCGAGCTCGATGCCGCCGCAGTTGAGCCCGCGGACGTCGCGGCCCTGGCCAAGCTGCCACTGCTGTCGGCCGTGCTGGACGAAACGCTACGGCTTGGGCCGGCGGCCCTCAGCGGGGTAGGGCGCATGCCTCCGACGGGCAGCAGACGGTGTATGTCCCGACCTACGTCCTCCAACGCGTCCAGCGATGCTTCGGGGAAGAGCAAGCCGTAGATTACTCTTGTCCACTCGACCCCCCTTCGCTGAGACCACTTCCCCACAGTGCGGAGACGTTCCGTCCTTCGCGTTGGACAGACGGCTCTATCGCGTCGTCCCTCGCTCACCCCGCCTTCTTTCCCTTCAGCAAAGGTACAGCTTCTCTGAGATTTTACTTCCCCCCAGATATAGTGAGAGAAACGTCTATAGGCCCTTACAACTGCGTCGGCCGTCCCTTTGCGCTCAACGAGATGCGGATCACGCTCGCGGCGCTGCTCAAGCGCTTCGATCTCGAGCCGATCGACGGATGGAAGCGTTCCACTTACGAAGGAAGCATAATGGATCAGTTCACGTATGCAAACCCAAAACCCGATTTTCAGCCGATGACCTGTCAACTTGTTCTGACGAGAGGTACGCGATGAGGCAGCGCCACTAAAGGACCGCTGCCAGTGGTGTTCACGCCGAGGACGCTGTAGGCGACTGGTTGGCTTTGAGAGGGGGTTCTTTTTGTGTGCCATGGACTGCTTCAGTGGTCATATAGAAAGATAATTGTCATAGAGTGTTCTGCTGTGTTATTTGAGTTTGTTGCTGCAACGTTGTCGGGCAACAGTTCCGACACTCAGCCATAAGGCAAATTAGCTGCTTGACCGTAAACGTTTGACCAATGAAGGTCGGCTTTCCTGTAGCGCTGTGGATCTGACGTTTCAATGCCGCTATCTTAGTGAGCGGGGAGTATCTGGTCATGGCCGATGAGTGGAGTACTCCCGCAAGCTGATCTGTGTGAAGGTCCTGCTCCGGCCTCGGGGGACATGGATGCGAGCGCCATTTTCTTCAGTTACGCCTAACATAAATTTGTACTCAAATCCCTTTTACCATCCCAAATTCTCCAGTGGGCGCGCTATACGGCACATAAGGCCTTAGACGCTAGCAGATTGGCCGTTCGCAGCCCAGCGAAAACTCTTCACATGAGCGTTATTTCGATGCTCGAGTAGTATTTTCAGTCTCCAGCAACGTTGGGCAGATATTCATTGCATTCAAATCCGCATGAAAGCGCGCCACGGCGGCGGCGGCGAGGACAGAACTTGGCTTTCTTGGCCACCGTGGCGTGCTTTCTCCTCCGACCGTCATCTCGCTCGTAGGCGCTACAGCCGAGCCCTCTTATCTTTCCTTCGCACCCTACTCTCGACTCCATATGTCTGATTGCGAACAGCTGCTTCCGAAAGCGACTCCAGTGCAACGCTATTGCGTCAATTGCAAGGTTTTGGGACCGCCGAAGGGCTCGAAGCTTCGGGTTTGCGGTCGCTGCAAGGGTGTGTCGACTCGTCGGGATGTCACGAAGGTAGTAGCCATGCTTACCTCTTCGACACCTCAGTGAGCTACTGCAGCGCGGCCTGCCAATGCCAGCACTGGCCTCGACATAAACCCACCTGCGGCGTCAACCGCGCCAACCAGCTCGCAACGCCCGCCGCCCGGCGCTCATGCAAGCGCTCGGCCTTTGGACCGTTACGCACAAGCCGGCAAACCCGACTGTGATTCGGCTGAGCCTCCGCCTCGACGTCAACCCCTCCAACATCACCCGAAACGCTTTTCTCCTCAACCTGCAGAATGCCGGCACCGACGACTGTCCCCGCTTCGAGCAGCTCACTTATGAGCCACATCTTGAACGAGCTGGAAGCGATGCATGCGGAGGGCGAGCGTTGGTCGACCTCGGACAAGCCAGGTCAGAGTTGGCAGGCGGGGGAGCACGGTCAGCGCTGGAGGCGGGCAAGCTGGGCACCAAACTGCTCATCGTGCAGGGATACCCGGGCAGGGTATCCAACATCAAACTCCTCAACATCCCAACATCAAACTCCTCAACATCCTCTATCCCGACAAGCTGCAGCTCGCCCCGCCAGACTCGAAGGATTGGTGGAGCTGACTGCGGTCACAAGTCCGAGAGGGACAGCCTTGATGGGATCAATCGCCGCCGGGCATTCATCTCGCGCACTGCGTCATTGATCTAAAATATTAGGAGCTGTATGCGCAGATGCGAACCAGAGACTTTTATTCATCGAACTGAGCGCTACACATTCGTCGCTTCGGGCACAGCACGCATCTGCTCATTTTCGCGGCGTGCACACAGCACCCACTGCCACAGGCCGTCGCAGGTTTCCCGTGCAAACTCGGGTGGTTGGGCACGACCTTGTTATGAAACTGTAAGATTCATATTTCATTGTTCAGCAATCGGCGAGTAATGTTCCAGGCGTCCGCAAGAAAGCGCGCTCACGTTGAAAAGTGGAAAAATCTGCCCGTGTCGCGTCATATACTGTTGTCTGACTCATCACCGAAGACGGCTTGTGCTTTTCCGGTAATGAAAGGCGCAAGGTGACGATGTTGAGCACCGGGATAGCCGCTGGTGCACAGACGCGCGAGTAGCGAAGCCACGGCGGGAGGTGGAGCGTTGTGTGGTACCGGAGGAGCGCTCCGGGCGGGCTGAGAGTGAAAGTGTCTAAGAAATCTGAGAATAGCATGTACATAACGATGAGTTTAAGCAGGGATAGAGCAAGTTCTCAACAAGATATTGGACCGGAAAGACTCACATTTCCGTACGACTCGGCTTCGACCCAGCGCCCAGTTGACAATGAATAGACTAGATAGAAGAGTGCAAGCCAGTCCCAGAAGGACTTGGCTTGAAGATTTCTTCAGCGGCCATAAAACCAGATACCGACCCGAAGCCCCGCTTTACCTTTCCGCGGAACACTAGGAGAAGTACCAGCACCAAGAAGACGAAGACCACGAGAGCAGCTGCATCCCATGTCATGAGCAGACTCCAGCATGTCCAGCTGGAGAGACGGTAGGTTCCGAGACTCAGTCCAGTGCGAATAACGGAAGGTGCCGGTCTCGTCAAGGGACTTCGAGAGGCTGGGATGCTCAGGAGCGGCGAGTGTTCCCGCTCTGCCTGCTGGAAGTGTTCCCGTTGAAAAAATGCTTTGATTACCGGGGTCATCTTGATGGTTGCGGGTGAGGTTGGGTGAGGTGACGGTATGAAAGAGAGCCGAAGAAAGCATGCCGTGACGATCCTGCTCCATGATGCGCTATTAATTCCGCGTGGTCGTCGCCCCGCCCCGCCCCGCCCAGTCGTTCGCCGTGGCATTGATGAGGGGAAAGGAGGTGGTCATCGCGCTCGAGCCGAGCTGAGGGCTGTGGGATTGGCGGGGGTCTGTAGAGTGCGAGGGCTGAGGAGCGTCGGTGTAGCAGAGGCGGAGCTGGAGTTGATGTACATGAACAAGGACGGGCGTCTAACGTTTGACTCGAAGGAGGATTTGGGCGTTTTGGCGATTGAAGGAGAACCGGGAAGGCGCTTTACGGGGGTCGAACGCTTCTGCGGGTGCAAAACCGGACGCCGGTCGCATTCTCGGGCGGAAGTTGAGAAGCAGCGCGGCTGCGTCGCGAGGAGTTTCAGGGTGCGAAACGCCATGACGCGTGCTATCGAGGACCAGCTGCGCCCAGGCCATGAAAAATTTATAGAGAACTGGTGGGTGCGAATAAAAGTGTCTTTTCCCAGTGGTCCGTTGCCAGTCGTTGCTTGTCCATCGCTGCTTTTGGGTGTTGTGCCGTGCAGAAAAACGCTCTTGCGCACCAGCTACGCTTCTATGGAAGACGACCCTAGTCTTAACCACTCCCAAAATAAAAATATGAACACAAAATGCTCAAGATTTTGAGCTCTCGAAATCCTCTACTTTCGAATATGGTCAGGGCGGAGACTTTGCCACGAGGCCCGGAGGGTGGCATTCGATGAAAACACCCACCGCCTAGATTGGATCCAGAGTATATGAGTAATCAAATTATTCTGGCACACGAAATACTGAAAGCCCGAGTGCGTGTATGTTCTTGCGCAGTCGTGTACCGAAGACCCACAGTGCAGACTGGAAACAATTAGGGCGGCCTCGCTGTTGGAAAGAGGCCCTCGTCCTTCAGAAGGAAACTAGGGGCAGCATTAATATTTGCATCTGCCAACAGTAAGGAAAGGTGAGCACACGTTGACGGGGCTGTGTGAAGTGACAGTCGATGGAAGTCTCGCAGCTGACAAGGCCTCACAGCCACTGCTGCCTCCCGATGTAGGGGAGCCTTCATCACCTTGCGACACCAGCATTTGAGAAGGAAACTAATCCAGAGTATAACACAATGCCATTCAGCAGAGATAAACACCGACAGGCATACGTCCAAAACCCGTCCTTGAGGATGAGTGAGGATCGGCAGATCTCAGCGAGTCGAATGCGCGGACAGCATCGAGCACATCTTTCCAGCACCGGTCCAGTCCTCAGAGAAAAGCATCATACGCAACTCATGTTCATACGGCCTCAGCAACCCAACTCGTCCTCAGCGGGCTCGGCCCCAACTTCTCCCTCCCTTCTTCGAAGCCCATCGCATCCATCTCCACCGCAACCCTCTTCACCTCCGACCTTCTCATCCTCCTATGCCCCAGAGCGCGCGCAAGCATCCGCCTCCTAAGAATCTCCGCCTCCCTCCGCCCAGCCGGCCAGTCGAGCCGTAATCGCGGGCGCGCGAGCGCCCAGGCTGGCGTGGGATGGTAGTAGGGCTGGGAATGGCGTGGCAGGGAGTCGGGGGCGTGGGTAGTGGATGTGAGGGGGTTTGTGGTGGTTGACGCTTCGAGCAAGCGCGCGCTGGACTTGAGGTCCCGGAATGCGCGGTGGACGCGGTGGAGGGCGAGGAGGAGGTGGAACGCGATTGCCGAGAGCGCGAGCTTGAGGATCCCCTCGAACGCGAGTTGGAGCGGGGTCGGGACGTGCAGGAGGAGCACCATCATTGGCGACGGCGTGGAGTCGTCAAAGCCAGGCTTCCCTGGTGGGAGGAGAGGAAAGCAGCTGGGGAAGACAGATTGTATAGCATGGTGGTTAGGAGTTGCCCGCCCCGCTAGAAGGCACGTTGAGGGCGGACTATACTATGCGCACGAGGCGCTGCGCTGGCCCGCTGCGCACTGGGCACTCGAAGCTCATTGGGCGGGCAACGCCGGATACGCCGCTGGACCGTGCGAAAGACAAATTTTCAATTCGAGTACTCTTTCGGGGTCAAATTGAGGCTTTATGACCGGACGAGGGCAAAGTGCGCGGAAAGACGAAGCGAGAAGAAGGAAGCGCTTGAGAAACGCGACGGAAGTCTCACCGCCTGCGATACGCCGTGCGCACAAGAGTCGGTCGGTCCTTGGAAAGAGCTTTGCATGGCAGCCGCGCAAACGCTCGCCAATAAACCTGAGAAAGCAGCGCCAGCCACATGAGCACAAGCGATTCACGACGGGGTGGGTATCTATGCGGAACATATGCAAGACGACCTAAAGCAAACGAAGACACAGCCCCTCCATCCACCATCCCCTCAGTCCCTCTCTAAAGCTCCTCGTCCTCATCCACCGGCACCGCCGGCACAAAGCTCCCAAACATCCCCATCCCCCCACCCCCCTTCATCCTCTCCCTCGCGCGCTCCTCCGCCTCCCTCTCCCTCTCCTCCCTCTCCTCATCAACCTCCATCCCCATCCCCCCTGCAAAAGCCCTCATCAGCTCCCCCTCCCCTCCCGGTCCATGCAGGGGCAGCATCCCCGCCCTCTGGCGGGCCTTCGCCTCCGCCTTGCGCGCCTTCTTGAGCGCCGCGCGGTTGAGCGGGTTGGAGGACGCGAGCTGCTCGGCTTCGTCGGTTGTTAGGAGACGGGTGAGCTGCGCGGCTGTGGACGGGTGAGTGGGTTTGAGACGTTTTTTGGGGGGGAGGGAGACGGGGCCGGTGGGTTGCGTGGGCGCGGAGGTCGAGGTCGAGAGGCGGCGCTTGCGGGTGGGGGTGAGGTCGTCCCTGTGGAGCGAGAGCGAGATGGAGCGAATCAGGATTGCGTGCGCCCCGGATCAAGCCCCAGCCAGAAGATCCCAAACTCACCCGACAGCCCGATCCACCTCCGTCTCCTCCACCACTACGGCGTCCTCCTCCATCCCCCCAGCCTCCTTCGCGCCAAACGCCGTCCCCGCGCCCTGCAGCGCCTCCGCGTCCGCCTCCCCAAGCAAACCCGCAAGGTCGAACGCCTTGCTAAACCCGGTAACGATGGACGCGCCGTCCACGGGCACGGCGTCCGTCTTCGGCGGGGACTGGTTCGGGAAGAAGGAGGAGGGGAGGGAGGAGGGCGGGTGCGAGAGCGCTGTGGCGGTGGAGCGAGGGGGTTGGGTGTAGTACGGGCTGCGGAGGGGCAGGCGCGAGTCAGGAAAGAGGAGAGAGAGCAGGGAGGCGAGGGGGAACGGGGGAAGAGACACACATCTTCCCCGTCGAGTAGTCCCGCAGGACGGAGCGCGCGGAACCGATCAGGTCGGGGACGCCGCCCTGCAGGGGACGAGTGAGCATCGGTCGAATTGCACAGAACAGACATGGCCACGTACCTTGCCTAGACGACCGCGCACAAGCGCGATCTTGATCAGGAAGTCGGTGACGTTGTCGTACGGCGGGATGTTGTACAGCTGTTCGAGATGTTCCGGCTGACACCGCGTGAGGATGAGCTCGACTGTCCCCGTCCCGCTCCCTTATCAGCCTCTTCCCTCTCCTCACACCGCATCCCGACCCTCCCCCGCGCGCGAAAGAAATCACGCACCAGGCGACACCGGATCCTCCACCAGCTCGACCTTCACGACGTTCCTAAGCAGGACCTCCGCGCGCCGGCGCTTGATGCGCTCCTCGTCCTCGCCCATCTCGGCCGCTTCTTCAGCGAACACCACGCCCGGCGAGTCGAGCAGCTTGATATTCTTGTCCAGCACGACCTCCTGCGCGACTTTGGTGAACCCTGGCGTCGCGCCCACGCCGCAGGCCCGAGAACGCTTGAGCGAGTTCACGACGGAGGACTTGCCCACGTTGGGGAAGCCGACGACGCCGCAGACGATCTTTGAGGGGCAGACACGGTCAGGAGAAGTTCGACCAGTGAAGGTGAAGTGAGACAGCGGAATGGGGAAACGGGAAAGGGGAAACGGAAGAGGGGAGAGGGAAATGGAAGAAGGGAGAAGACACGCACGCTCGTCTTGAGCTTGTTGGAGCGCGTGTAGTTTTTGAGAAGCGCCATGAGCGAGTCTGCGCCGAGGCAGTCGGACGTCCCCGCGGTGTTGGTCGGGATGGAGGACGAACTCGCCGAGGCGCCCGACTTGCGCTGCGAGAGGTTGTGCCGCTGCTGCTGCGTCGACGACTTGAACGCGATGGTCGGGTACTGCTGGCGGAGGTGCTCGAGCCAGGCTTCGACGTTCGAGCGGGGAACAAGGTCTGTCCGCCCCACACCCACTTTTCAGCTATGCCCACTTCCCAAGTTCCCAGAGCCGGAGAGTGATTCACCGATCTTGTTCATAACAAAGACCAACCTCTTCCCCTCGCCCTCGCGCCTGCGCACCTCGCGCTCGACCACAGCACTCCTGCACCCGAGCGGGTCGCGCGCGTCAAGGACCATGAGGATGACGTCCGCGAGGTCGAGGACCTTGCGCAGCTCGCGCATGTACGCGCGCTGGGACTGGTCGCGCGTCGTGAGGACCGCGTCGAGCGGGGCGGACGAGTCCGCCTCCTTGAAATCATCGAAAGCGGACGAGTGCGAGGCCGAGGCCGAAGCGGCGAAAGTGGCGAAGGAGGTGGAGGGGGTGGGGGTCGCGTCCATCTCGATGTCAGCGGGCGTGGAGGAGTCGGGGGAGGGGCGCGACACCTGGCGCTGCTGCTTGTGCTGGAGCCGACGGGTTGCGGTTGAGCAGGGAAAACGCCAGGGGAAGTGACTGGAAGCTGGGACGCACCAACGCCTTCACCGCCTTCTTATTCTCAATCGCCTTCGCCAGCGACAACTTTGGCGGTCCCAAATCCTTCGGTCGAGCTGCACCACACCGTCCTGCCCGTCAATGCCATGTCCCATCCCCCCACGACCCCATCCCCATCGCAGCGCCAGGGGATAAGACGCACGAGCCTTGGTCGCCCCGCCAGGCTTGGACATTTCTGCAGCGTCAGCACCAACGTCAGCGAATCTGCGCATAGCTCGTGTGGCTTACGCCGTATTTCATCGATGCACTTCTTTGGGACATGACAAACGGCGAGCAAGAGGGAGTTGATGGTGAGCTGACGACTATGCGCTCGGACGACTGGGCGGAGGGTTCAAGAATTCCGCTCGTAGGAACTCTTGGGTGGTTGGATGGCCCGCGGATCATCCCCGTCTGGTCCTCGTTCTCACCAGCCTGTTTCTGATCGCAACGCCGAGAAAGCTTGTATATGCTTCTATTGAAAACTACTCGATCACTTCAAATCATTCTCAATGCACGGAACCGCGACTTCCTCAATCGAACCCGCCGACTTTCCCTAATCCCGGATCAAGTACCCCAATTCAGTCATCTGAACCAGCTCACTCGGAGCCGTACCCGGCAATAGAGAACTCTGCCATTCTATCGAATCTGAAAGGAAAGGTTGGAATATCATGTGAGAACCACCCCCCATCCACCAAGAAGGTACGACCGACAGCCAAGGGTACTTACGCAATCTCGTGGCGGCACGCACCTCCCCACCTACAACTCAGTGAGACCTCACCCTGCAGACAGACTTCAATACGATGACTGCCTCAGAAACATGGCTCCTTTTCTGCAGATGTCGTCATCCA
>JTLS01000825.1:0-13320 GCA_000826855.1 Basidioascus undulatus | reverse complement strand
GCAGCGGGGGGGGGGGGGGGGCGGGCGAGCCTGTGCGGGACTGGGGCGGCGGGGGGAGCTGGTGCGGCGAAGGAGAATGCTGGTGGTGGGTGTGGTGGTTGTGGGGCAGGTGCAGGAGAGGGTCGAGGGCAATCGCCCGCTCGTTATCGAGCTGCACAGGCGCAGGCAGCATCGCGTATGGCGTGCGTCGCTGTCAGCTGTCGCTGGCCTCGTCACTTGTTTCGATTGGCTGGTTGCTATGGCAACGGCGAGCACGGCTGCTCGGATGGCGGGTGTGCAATAGACCGCGATGATCAGGGGCAGGGAACACCTAGGTCGGAACACATTGGCCAAGGGGAGAGTGGGGGACGGAGGACAATCACGCGCCGGGCACGACGCGCAGCCAGTGCACCGCCACCGGCAGCGCAGTGCAGCTTTCCTTCTCGTCGTGTATCTTCGGCGTCCGGCCGACGATAGAAAAGGACCTAGTCCAGTGTGTACGCTCGTTGAATGTATGTATTAGTGGACAAGGAGTCACTATGCCGGAGGATTGGACGGGGCAGTCTCCGCCGTTGGCTCTCCTTGACTACTTTCACAGCACTCTGTACCACAACACCGCCAAAACGCATGGCCCGAAAATGTAGAATGTAAACCAAAGGAACCCGAGGACGCTCACAATCCCCCAGACGCCCAGGCTGTACGTTGAGAGTTAGGCATACGCCCTTGAACCGATGCTCGCGTTCATGGACAGCAACCCGGTTGATTTGTGAAATCGAGTTCCCTCCCTGCAGTTATGAAAACAGTAGTATGCTTGTCATCAAATTGGTGTCTGCACTTGGCAGACGAGCGGCTCAAAACTGTCCAAAAAGAACGATCGTCCCAGACACTCGCCTGCTGCCCTGTCCATGTACCCTTGCATTACGCAGCATATATCTTCTCGCAGGTCTGTTGATTTTTCAGATTGGCCAAATGTAAGTTTGGAGAGTTCAAAGCCGTGCGCAGGAGGCAAGGACGTTGTGGCTGCAGCCGTGCAGTGCCGCCGTTCGGCCCTTCCAGCAACGTGGCATGGGGACATATTTGGAAGCTTTCCAGTTACGGACTATGACACACCAAGGCATCGAAAGGTCTTTTAGGTTATGCATGCTTCATTGTGTATGGCAACACTGCGTCGCTGTAACGTTTCCAAGTTGAGTCGGATTGAACATTATAGCTTATTGTTGCAAGACAGAGGGCTTGTAAAATACCATGAGCGTAACAAAGATGCCCTATTGGATGGTAAGATTGCCTGATGCTCAGCATAGGGGCAACTTCGTTGTGCACCACAGAGGACGGTGGATGCGGATGTGACTGCATTAGCAGAACTCGTCGAACTGGAGGGATGTCGAGTGGATAGGATGAAATGGGAACGCCACGGAGGATGGTGGAGTGTGCGCGAGAGAACCTAACTAACCTTCACCTAAAGAATCTATTGTACTCGATGAAAGAGCACTGAACAGATGCACGCCTTTGTACATGTAACCGCAAGCAACAGGAAGCTGGTCAGGCAAGTCTCAGTAAAAGCAGGGTGCACACGTATCTTGTACTCCAAGGATGAAATGAGGTTTTGGACTACAAGAAAGTATACACACTGTTGGTTTCTTTGGGACATCTTTCAAGTGTAAGTATTGTAATAATTCCGACCGCGCAAGGTTACTAACCGGACCTTCCGTCGTCCAGTCACTAACACTGAGCGAGATTTCCGTGGAAAACTGCTTAGACGATGAGGGTAGAATAGGTAGAGAAGCATGATGTTTTCTTCCCAAAATGCAGACGGCGGCCCTGAGTCATGTTACTGTTCAGGAGCCTGGCAGCTCTGCCGACTGCCACCTACAAAAGAGCTGACAGACCAAGGCAAGACTCGAAGGCAAGCCTCACGCCTCGACATGAACGAAAATTCAGAAAAATTTCAAGTTAGGATTTCCATAATGCATATGCTGGGTGACAACCCGACACGCAAACAAATCGACGGCTGGCACAAGCCGACACGACACAACAGGCACTCGGCTACATAAAGGTTGCGAATTTTACCCTTATGCCTTTTATGTACAGTATTGTGGTTTCAAAACACAGTGATATCCTTTCCGAATGAGCGGGAATGACTAGACTGAAACCTTTGGACTCGGAGTACTGCCGCGAGGCTGTTGGAGGCTGGATTCCGGCTTGTCTCCGGGGAATGTCCGACTGACACACAGCGTCGGATTGCCGCTGGCTTCGCGCGTCGGATCGCTGCTTGCCAGCTCTCGACCTCCGCTTAGTCGGCGACCGCCACTCGTTTCTTTCCTGCCAGTTCCCATTCCTCACTCTTTCCTTTCTACCACCATCATCCCCCCCACCCGCGCCTATAATTCCTGTCTGAGGCCCCCGCCGCCGCCAGCTCGACAATGAGCTCGCAGTACTCCTACGACGAGTCCGGCCTGCTCGCCGGCTACTTTGCGCTCACCTTCCTCTTCCTCGTCCTCGTCCCGCTCACCATCTCCCTCCTCCGGCCCTCCCGCACCTCCTCAGTCCCCGCGTACCCCTACCCGCGCGGCTCCCCGCGCCCGCGCCCCGCCCGCGCCGCCCTCCCGAGCAAGAAGGCCCTCCTCGTCCTCCTCGGTTGGGCGGCCTTCGCCGCGCTCGCGTACCGCGTCAAGAACACAAAGGTCGACCGCAAGCTCTATGATCCGTTCGAGATCCTCGGCATCGCCGCGAGCGCGACCGAGCGGGAGATCAAGAAGCACTATAGGAAGCTCAGTCTCAAGTTGTACGTCTCTGCCTCTTAGGCTCAGCGTGGACGAGAAGGGTGTCAACTCACACCGAGGGCACGCTTGCAGCCATCCGGACAAGGTCAAGCTCGCGGTCAACCAGACTCGCGAAATGGCCGATGACTACTTCGTCTCTCTTACCAAGGCGTACAAGGCGTACGTTGTCTTCCGCCGCTGTACAGTCCCCATGGCGCAGCGGAGCTGAAAGTTGGACACGGACGCGCAGCCTCACCGATGAGCAGACGCGTCTTAACTACGAGCTGTATGGCCACCCCGATGGCAAGCAGGACTTCAGCATGGGCGTCGCTATCCCCAAGTGGGTCGTCGAGAGCAAGAACAACATCTGGGTCTTGGGCGTGTACGGACTTCTCTTCGGCGCCGGTCTGCCTTACGTTGTTGTACGTCTTTCATTTTCTAAGTCGCTGTCTTTAACACCTCTTCTGACTCGTTCTTATACAGGGCAAATGGTGGTACTCGACCCGCTCCCTCACCAAGGACCGCGTCCTCAACTCGACCGCCTCGACCTTCTTCCGCAACCTCGCCGAGAACGCCACCTTTTTCGAGTTGATCGAGCTCCTCGGCGCTGCGGACGAATTCGCCAAGACGGCCGGCGCGCGCAAGGGCGCGCTTCCAGAGGTGGAGAAGGACGTTAAAGCGAAGCTGAATGAGGAGTACGGGCACCAATGGGTTCCTAAGGGACAGGTGCGTTTCCGTTCCCCTCTAGAAATTGAGGGGACGAGGGCAGTCGGCTGAAGATGGAAGCTGGGATGCGCAGCTCGACAAGCCGCACTCTCGTCGCGCCACCACTCTCCTCTATGCGCACATCCTGCGCCTGCCGCTTTCTTCCGACCTGAAGTCCGGTCAGCTGCCATTCCTCTGATCCACCTGTCGGATCAGCCGTCTGACTACTTGCCACCTTTCACCAGAGCTCTCCCACCTCCTCCCTCTCGCCCTGCACACGAGCCGCTCGCTTCTCTCCATCGCGCTCGCGCACAACTGGCTGCCGACCTCCCTCCTCGTCTCCTCTCTGCAGGCGCACTTGCTGCAGGCGACGCTGCCCAAGGACGCAGCGGTGTACGCCGTGCACGGCGTGCCGAAGGAGACTGCGCGCCGCGCGGGGTCGGCGAAGCGCATCGCTAAGATGGACGAGGAGGAGCGCCGGGCGGCGCTGCGGGTTGGTCAGAGCGGCGGCGTGAACGAGGAGGACTACGCCGGCGTGAGGGACGTCGTGCAGCGCATGGCGGCTGTGGAGGTTGTCGATGCTTCTTTCTCTGGTGAGTCCCGCCAGCGCTCCTTCCGGCCTCACCGCATATGTGTCTCTGCCTGACCCTGCTCTTCCTCCCACAGTCATCGGCGAGAAGGTCGTCACGCCCGGCGCGATCGTCCAATTCAAGACCAAGCTCCGTCTCGTCCCCAACCGCTTCACCGAGCCCACGCCCGCCGCAGCCGAGAAGGCTGCGCCTGCGATCACCGAAAAGGTCGACTCCGCGACGAACGGGGACGTACCCGAGAAGCCCGCCTCGTCTTCCACTCCTGCGGAGAAGGAGGAGCGCTCGACGTACGCCTACACGCCGTACTACCCGGAGGTTGGTTTCGCGTTCTCCGCCACACTCAACGTTATCTCGTGCTGACATCGATGCTTCCACGCGCAGGACCGTGCTTCGACTTACCTTGTCCTCCTCGGCGACGCCAAGATGCAAAAGATCATTGTGCAGCCCACGTGGACGACGGACCTGCCCCTGCAGCGGCACGCGCTCGACACGCGCGCGCGCGAGGTGACGATCCAGTTCCAGGCGCCGCCGCAGCCGGGGCTGTATACATTCCGCGCGATCGCGAAGTCCGAGACGGACGGAAGTGAGGCGTTCAAGGAGATCAAGCTGCGCGTCGAGCCGCCGTCGGCTGCGGGCGCGGAGGACGAGGAGGACGAGATTTCGGACCCGGAGGAGGACACGCTCGCGGGGCAGATGGCCCAACTGCGCGGGGGCAGCGTCAAGCCGGCCAAGAGGGGCGACGACAGCGACGACAGCGACGACGACACCAGCGGGACGGACGACGACCAGCAGGGCGGGGACGACTCGTCGGACTCGGATAGCGATTGAGCGGGGGGTTGAGGGGGCTGGGTTGCTTGGAGGCGGCGGTGGAAGGACTGCATTGATTGACCAAACCTCGCATTTATTCTGCATTGAATCAGCACGACATTGCGAGGAAGTGGTAGTTCTCGGTTCGAGCATCGTCGGGAGACTGCGCCGCACAGCAAACAATGCGTTCATCGACGAACATCATGTATAGTTATCGGAACGTTGCAAAGCAGGAGCGCGATGACAGGCAGCAGCGAAGATGATGAAGACCAAAACAAGGGAAGAAGTGGAAACAGACTACTTGAAAATGGAATTGGGAATCACGAAGTAATACGACCGAATGACCGTTTATTGTGGGGAATTGGAAAATGCAATGATGTGAGGAATCAGAACAGTGAAGACGGCGGTAAACCCAGAAGATGAAAGCGGTGTCATAGGGTGGAAATAACGCAAGGATAATGATGGGGTTATGCGACCACGATAATACCAAGTAAAGAAAAGAGACAAAGAGAAAGGAGACGGTCGGTTCGTCACGAATTGCCAACGTCAGGTGGAAGAGGGGGCAGAGGCTTTTCGCTTGAGTCGTCCTCGTCAGGCAGCGGCTGTATCGGAGTTGGAGGTGTGTTCTCCTCCGACCCGTGCGCGTCGTCCAACCCTACCGGCGTGGAACCCAGCAAGACGGCCTCGATGCTCTGCGCGGACTCGTGGTTGTCGCCGCCGAGGACGTGCGGCCGTCCTGCGACCTCGTCCGCCTGCTCCGTGCGCTCGGCCTGCGCGGCGTCCTCCATGTGCGATTGCAGCGCGTTCTCGCCCGAGATGCCCACGTCGCCCTGCGCCGACGGCGAGACGGGCGAGCCATCCGACTCGCTCGAGCCTTCGGGCGTAGCGGCGTGCGGATCGAACAGCGGGATGTGCAGCATTGACGCGGCCAGCGCGGGCGGCGGCGGCATTGAGCCTTCGTAGTCGGACGACGACGACGCGCTGGGGTACTGCGGGTTGCTGATCTCGGAAGACTCGCTCGTGTCTGGGACGTCGAGCGTTTCCGGTTCGTCGTTGATGACGGACGCCAGCGTCGCTGTCTTGGCGGAATCGTCCGACTCCTTGCGGCCCGAGGAGTCGAATATCGGCGGGGAGGCGACATCGGTCTCGGTCGACAACGAATGCGCGCTGAGCGGCGATTTCTGCGGCGACGGCGGCGACTGCCGAGGCTCGGCAGGCGGCGGCGCGGCGTCTACCGTGACGGTCGGATTCGGCAAGGACGCTGCGGTCGGGTCGGACGGCGAGCGCGTGCGGTCGATGCGCAGCCGCTTGGCGAGGCTCTTGGCCTTGAGGTCCGCGCCGCGCAGAGCGTCGCTGCTGCCGCCACTGCCTTGCCCATTCCCATTCCCGCGCGACTCGCCCTTCGACCTCCGCCAGCCCTCGAAGTCGATGAGCGCCTGCATGCAGCCCCACTCGATGATCTTGCGCTCGAGCCAGTGGTGGTTCACGGGCTTGGTAAGGAAGTCGTTACATCCCGCCGCGAGCGCGGCGACCCTGTCGGACATGGCCGAAGATGCGGTGAGGGCGACGATGATGACTGGGGAGCGGAAGGGGGACGGCGGCACGCCCGACAAGGCGGCGGACGCGGTCGCGGGAGACGCGGGTGGAAGCTCGGAGGGCGGGGTGCTGGGGAAGACGCCGATGTTGTTGGACTTCTCGAGCTGGCGGATCTTGGTCGTGGCATCGATACCGCTCATGACCGGAAGTGCAAGATCCATCTATCCAGTAACGGCGGTTGTTAGCGGACGCGCAAGTCTTGAAACGACTGTCGACTCACGAGAATGAGATGATAACTGCCGCTGCGCCACTTCTCGACCGCCTCCTCGCCGTTGACCGCGACCCCGTACTTGATCTTTCGCCGCTTCATGAACATGGTCAAGATCGATTGGTTGATCAAGTTGTCTAGAAGGCGCGCAAAACGTCAGTTAAGCAGCACCAGCGTCAGAACTCGAAGGTCTCACCCTCGACTATGAGGACACTGATTGGCGGCGTGACGCCCGCGCTCAACCACCCGTTGCCCGACGGCTTCCCGCCGCTCTTCTTCGCCGCACTGATCTGGTTCTTGAGCTTGCTGCCGTCGCGAGGCGAGACGGTCGGAGCCTTCGGCGGGACCGCCGGCGGCATGAGCTCCGCTGGCGTCTGGGCGTTCGTCTTGGTCGGCTGCGGGGGAAGGGCGATCTCGGGCGAGTCTGGCGGTAGGCTGCGGGTCGACGCGCCGGAGTGCTCGCGCGAGTGGTGCGAGAGAGTTGGCGGCGGGGCCGCACCGGCGGCTGTTTGCACAGCGGGCGACGTTGGGCAGGCGGCGCGGTTTGCCGGCGGCGAGGGATCCGATAGCTTTCGGGGGACGCGTGGGGACGATTCGCCGCGAGCGACGATGGTGCCTGCACGGGAGTCGACGGTCAAAGCCGGGAGGGACGGCAAGGGAGGCACGGTGTCCCCGACGCGTTCGTCGCCGGCGCCGCCGTCGGTCGTGAGCGAGTCGGAGAGCGAGTGTACGAAGTTGCCTGGGCGCGTGGCGGTCGGGCTTCGCTTGAGGGTCGGGATGGCAGGAGAGGATGCGAACGACGCGAGCGATGCGGGCGGGCCCGGGCCGGCGCGACGACGGAGCGAGCCGGCGTTGGCGAGGAGGCCTTCGAGCGGGGCTGCCGGTGTAAACATCGCCGGCTCGTGCGGGGGGTTCGAGGACCG
This sequence comes from Basidioascus undulatus, assembly GCA_000826855.1. Taxonomy (NCBI): domain Eukaryota; kingdom Fungi; phylum Basidiomycota; class Geminibasidiomycetes; order Geminibasidiales; family Geminibasidiaceae; genus Basidioascus; species Basidioascus undulatus. The sequence goes on along the minus strand of JTLS01000825.1, from coordinate 5,753 downwards.
GCGGCGCGGTGGTTGGGCCGCTCTCGGCGTGCCGCTCTTGCTGCTGCTGCCCTCGCGGCGGGAGACCGACGAGGAGGAAGGGTGGAAGAAGAGGCCCGCGGGACGGCCGTCCGGCGACTGGAGGAGAATGCCGCGCGATCCTTGTTCCGATCCGCCCATCCGCGTCGCAGCGTCGGAGAAATAGCTCATCGCGTCTTGCGCGAGCGGGGAGGTGACCGACGGGGTATAGACCGGCTGGCCTCCAGGGCTGCGCGAGTGCAAGGAGCCTGCAGACGCGGCGTCGGATGCGGGCGGGGTCTCGTCTTGGCGGCCACCTGCGCTGAGGGAAGGGGAGGCAAGCGGCGACGGGAACCGCGACTCGCCGCTGTACAGGCCGGAGAAGAGAGGGGGTGTGGGGCTAGACGGGCTCGTCGCGATCGGCTCGAAGTGTGGGTCGACGATGGGCCGGTTGACGGCCGTGTAGAGCGCGGTGAGGAAGCGACGAGGGCCTGCGGGCTTCGGGATGACCTGCACCTCGGGAAGCATGTACGGGCGGCCGTACCACGTCGCCACGGCGCGGATCGTCGCGACCACGTCCTTGATGTGCTTGTAGTTGGCGAGGCTTGTGAAGTGGAGGAAGACGACCGACTGCGGCGGCGGAGGGAGGCTCGGACCGCTCGAGCGCGACGACGACGCGGAAGTGCGGATATGCGGGGACGAGTGCGTGCGGAACTGGGCGAGGGTGGGTCGCTTGCCGAGGCGATTCGTAAGCGACAGAGACATGCTGCTCGGTGTGCTCGTCGTGCGCGCTTGCAGCAAGCGCCGGCGCAGGGTGGGGACGTCGTCGTCGATGATGACGAAGCTCGTCGGCAAGGTCGGGGTCGCGGGAGGCCCTTCCGGAGCGAGATGCTCGCCAGCCGATGACGGTCGTGATAAACTTGCCGGCGTGCTCAGCGCCGGCGAGCCTGGGGGGGCAGGTGCCGCGCCCTCGTTCGGCGGAATCGCGCTCTCGGCGCCTTGGACGGTGAGGTTCGGCACTCCGAGCGTGCTGCCGCCGTAGCCCGAGTCCGCCCTCGTCGCCGCCTGCGCCTGCGCCTGATTCAACGCCTCCTCGACAGCCTTCCGCGCCTCCGGATCGTCCGTCGGGACGTGCTGGATGTCCGTCCCCCACGTCGCGAGGTAGGCCGTGAGGTGTCGGGCGAAGACGCTGTGCAGGCTCGCGTGGAACTCGACCTTCTTCCCGCGCAGCGTCTCCGCGAAGGCGCTCAGCTCCTCGAGCGTCGGCTCGCGCGCTAGGGACATGTCTGGGTCGAACGGCTGGCGCGAGGCCTGCTCCTCGGCGGTGAAGGTCGGCGGCTCGAGGATTGGCTCCCCGCGCGCGAGCGTGAGTGCGAACTCGTACCGCCGCCGAGGGGGCATGACCATCGTCTCTGGCGCGAGCGGACTCGAGCGCAGGTCGGCTCTGAGGGAGCAGAGGATGTGCTCGGTGAGGGCATTGCTCGGGAAGGGGGATGGCGCAGGATCGTCGATGGAGGGGGCGTGAGAGGGAGGGGCGTGGTGAACGATCTCGAACGCGCAGGTCAGGAGCTCGAGCGAGTCGGGGTGGGAATCGGAAGGGGAGTCTTGGGGGGAGATCTGAAGTCCGATTTCGAGGGTGGAGCCGTTCTCCGCGTTCGCCAGGATGCGCCGAATCACCTAGAACGCGCGCGTTGAGAAACGGGCGCCCATATTACCACCAACTAAAGCGAAAGACACTCACATGCAGCAAGCCGAACCCCACTGCACCCTCATCCGAGCCCTCGCGGATGCTCTTGACCGCCACATGCTTCAGCGCGACGTCCGCGTGGAACAGGGCGATCTCGACGCCTCGCTCCGACGCCTGGCCGGCGACGACGTCTGCCGTGCTCTGCAGCATCTCGGCGATGTCCCAGCTTGCGTCGGGCTCGGCAGGCGGAAGCTGCGGCGCGATCTGCCTGACGACAGCCGCCGTCTCCGAGCCGACACCGAGCGTGGAGAGGTGGTTGAGCGCTTTGGAGATGGAGAGCAGGGCGGAGAAAGACGTGGTGGGGACTGTGAGGCCGCACGCGGCAAACTGCTCCTTTGCCGGGTCGAGGAGATGGGGCGGGCTGAGCTGGAGGAGGGTCTGGATCGAGAGTTGGACGAGATCGGCGAGCTCTTGCGACAGCTGCTTCTGGAGCAGCGCGGCGTCTTCGGGAACGCTTGCGCCAGACGCGTCGGACTCGGTCCGGGAGCGGACTTTAGGGTGCGGGTTGACGAGGCGGCCGAGCTTGGAGGGGAGGGGCATCGAGAAAGCGCGGTTGAGGAGCGGCATGCGCGGGCGCGCGTGCCGGTACTCTTGCTCGTCGCTGTCGAGCTGCTGGGCGTCCGGCTGCTCCTCGGTGTCGACCACGCCCAGCACCGCGCCCGAGCTCGCCGAGCGCTCCTTCACCTTCGGCGGCGGCGCGGGCACATCGTCGTCCTCGCCCGTCTCGCCGCTCGACTCGCTCGAGTCCGCGTGCCGCGCGAAGGGGTCGTCGGTCCATCGCTCGCCCTCGCGGTCGAACGGGTCGCGCGCGGCGGAGCTCGGCCAGCCTAAGGAGCCATCGTTCGGCCGGAGAGAGGGGAGGTTGCGCAGGCGCGGGGAGGGGCGGGATTGTGAGGGAGTCATGGGGGTTGCTGCCGAGAGCTGGGCGTCAGAGCTGAATTCGTGGGATATTCCCGGCGAAGAACGCACCGTCGTTGCGTAAACGCCGGGTCGTACAATGCTGAGAATCCTATACCTGACCGTGGAGGAGCCGCGGCGTTAGCACCAGGTTGGCCAGGTACCTGGATGAACACCATCACGCCGCCAATCCGGATCCCCCTGCACCCCAGGCCAATGCTTCCGGCCTTCGTTCCGCTTCCCTCCCAGATCCCCCTTCATGCTCACCTCACGGATATCTACGTTCTCCAGAGCCTGTGCCAGTGTGCATCCGCGTACGGCCGAGAGAGGAATCCTGCTTAGGCCCACCACCGCTCGTCAGCCCCACTCACCAAGCATCGCAGCAGCATCGAGTCCGCCGACGACGCTGACGACGCACCAAGGTCTGGGTGGGGGCGCCTTCTGGGGACCGGGATGAGCTGTGCGCCCTTGGGGGAGATGGCGGTCGCTGGCGAGGGGGAGGCAGCGATCGACAGGCGGTGGATCTGCGTCGCTGCGAGTCCCCTCGAGCATTGCGTCAGACTCCGACCGCAAGCTCCGCCCCGCTCAAATCAATGTGCCCGGTTCGCACGCAGCCCAATCCAGGGAAGCCTGCAAGCCCTCTTGAAGCCTGCTATGCGTGCGATATAGAGCGCGAACAGGCGGAAACGGGACCCACCTCTGTCTGCTCAGACGAAGACGTCGGTAGAGAGAGACTCGGAGCGCTTGGGAGAGTGGTATGAAGCGCCAAGCCGCGGCAGCGTACGGCGAAACAGCGAAGATTTCCAGGTGTTCGTTGGCTGTGCGGGTCACAAACGCTACGTGAAACTGGGTTGTCGCGCGGAGAATGATGAGCGCGGTATGCAAGAAGCGTGTGTGTGTTTTGGTGGTGAGGGGAGAGCCCTGCCGCTGCTGCTGCCTTCCCATCGGCAGCGTGTCGGCGCGTCCGGACATTTCGATGAATCCCTTCCGCTCTATGAGACCACCTCAAAAAGTATTGGAAGGCTTCGAGCGCCTACCAAACTTTCAAAGGCGTTTATTTCTGAACTTCTTTGCGTTCTATTCTCTAGGCACTTCGGTGGTCATGAGGTTCGGATGCAGGTGGACGAGGCGAATGCTCCGGCTGCACGCAAGCTTTCTTTCCAAACAAGTTCGCCGCCGCTGGCAGTACCGGCGAACAGCGTGTTTTACAATTATCAAACGCCGAGTGCTGTATACAGCCCTTTTTTGGTGTTCGTAGATGGAGCCCTGGACATAATTGACTTTGCCGCCGCGCAGTCCGGCACCTACACCGCGGTTTCCACTGGAAATCCCGTGGGACAGGTTCGAGCTAGGACCCCTGGGCAAACAATCTTCGTGTGTCCGTCATACAGTTGGATGCGTGGTTATGTTGCAGCTGTATCCAGATTCTCCTCTTGTTGCCTTGTACGACTCGCCGGGTCTGCCTTCCCGAGGGTTGTGATGGGCTGCCATGCCGCGAGCGTGAACGAGGAGCGTGTACGCTGCACACCAGGCTGAAGGAAGTCGTTGAATCATCTATATCCTTTCCAAGTAATGGGTTGTTCCGCATGTATCTGGATCTCTGGTGCTTGAACGAGTCTGCTACGACTGGACAGCCTGAGGGCTTCAGCTTATAGGCTGCAGCCGGCACTGTAGTCCTGCAAGGGGATGCACGCTTGGGCGGAGGCTAGGGAGTGTGATGTATGACAGACTGTTATGGAATTAAACTCCTGTCAAGATAGATATCTCTTGGTATACCCATGTGGAGGCTTCAACCGTTGCAAGCCGATGCGGTCGTCTTCTCACCTGGGCGTCCCGCTGCAAGAGTTGAGACGTTCATTCGCTTTCTGGCATATTTTAGGACATCGCTGTGCCGGGTTTCCTTAGTAACAGTGTTCTATGTCTTTCCAGGGTTTGGACCATAGTTCACTCGCAACTCACTCCGAGGGGGCGTGAAGAGGCTGGTCAGCGCTGCAGAGGACAAGCTGCGCTCAGCTGTTTGTTGCCTTTCATTTACCCTGGACTCTGGTTGCTTCTACATTATTGATTAATATACTGCTTTACATCCTGAAAGCACACATTGCACGATATTGAGGAGTCGCAGTTGAAAAGAAGAAAGTGAGGCGCAGCCTTTGTCAGCAAGTTTCACGCCCTTTCTTCTCTCCCTCCCCTTCTCCTTCCCTCCTTCTGGGAGCCCCGGAAGTCGAGGAAGTCGAGGTAAGCCACGTCGTTCTAGAGGTCGAGAGTACGTTGGAGATGCCGTGCAGGGCGTCACGAACGGTGTCGGGTGTTTGGAATTGGCGTTTGGACGGGCGAAATCGGTGGATTGGGCGCGGAGTTGGGGATGCAAGGGAGGAGGAGGAGGGGATGAGGGAGGACCTTGGGCGAGGAACGGCGGGCACGCACGTTTCAACGGCGAGGATAATACTGACAATAACGCCCTGCTCCCCTTATTCTCGCTCTTCCCTTCACTCCGCCAATTCACCGACACCGAATCACGTTGATATCGCCCATATTCGACGCTCCTTCCGCACTTGCGCCAAATTCCCTTCTGCGCGCGCCTTCTTCGCCCTCGCCCTTCGCCCGCTCGCCCGCCTCCCCCGGCACTCTGTCTTTGACCACTACCAGCAAAGTACGGCACTCTTATTACGCGCCTATTCCCCTCGCCCACACCCACACACCTGCTTACACTCCACCCCTCAATTCCCCATCTCTCCCCCGCGCAGAATGGGTCGTGTCATCCGCAACCAGCGTAAGAGCGGCGGCATCTTCAAGTCGCACACCCACCACAACAAGGCGCCGGCCAAGCTCCGCAAGCTCGACTACGCCGAGCGGAACGGCTACATCCGCGGCATCGTCAAGGAGATCATCCACGACCCCGGCCGGTGAGTCTTGCATTGCCCTCAGGGCAGGCGGCGAGGTGGGGTCTAAATTTTGGTTGGGCGGTCCGCAGTGGTGCTCCCCTCGCTCGCGTCGTCTTCCGCGACCCGTACCGCTACAAGCTCCGCCAGGAGACCTTCATCGCGACCGAGGGTCTCTACACCGGTGCTTTCGTGTACTGCGGCAAGAAGTGCGTATGCTCCTCCCCCCCCCC
>JTLS01000824.1:0-13325 GCA_000826855.1 Basidioascus undulatus | reverse complement strand
ATCACAGCCTCCACCTCCGCGTCCGACATGGTCTTCATGGCCTCAAGCATAGTCTCCCCTCTCCTGACCCACCAAAAAGTTCAGCTCCACCAGCACCTCCACCACCCCCCCCTGCGGCAGCGCATAAAAGTCCAACATGCACGCGCCCTTGGTCCTCTCCCCCCTTGCAAGGCGCTCCAGCAGCAGCCGGCCGACCCGGACATTCATGCCCTCCAGCCCGAGCGCGAGGCGCGGCCACCCGAAGCCGAGTGCGCAGGTCGGCGGGAGCGCGAGGGGGAAGGTCGCGGCGCTTGCGAAGTTGATTGGGAATGTGTGGGGGGCGGGGGAGTAGGTGCGCAGGAGGGTGGAGAACTGGAGGGGTGTGAAGGGGAGGGGGGAGAGAAGATGCGAGGTGAAGATTTTGTGGAGAGAAAGGGACGTACTGCAGAGAACTTCTCGGGAAGACGGAGGAAGGTCCCGATGCTGTACCTGTTTGTTCAAAGGCGCGGGTCAGTCGGCTTGAGGAGCGGGATAGCTGGAGGCCGAGAGGGCGCACCAGTCCTGCGTGACCCCTCGCACCTCCTCCCCTGCCGCGCCCCTCCCAACCCACTGGAACCCCTCTCTCCGATTATCGGGCCACCTAGGCGGGGGGACGCCGCTGCCCTCGCCCGCCGTCCCGTACCGGGAGAGGAGCACGAGCCTGCCCCGCGCCTCGCCGAGCGTGGGGAAGCGCGGGTGGACCCACCACCTTTCCGGGTTCCGGGCGAATTCGAGCTGCAGGAGGTGGGGGAATAGCGCGTGCGGGGGGCCTTCCTCTTTGATTGAGAGGAGGATCGTCTCGGACGGGCGGTTCGAAAGGAAGTCAAGCAGGAAGTCTTGCACTATAGAGAAGGACGTGCGTTGGGAGCGGATGCCTGGGGATCCCACCGCATGAGGAGATGGTGTTTGAGAGAGGAGCAAGGGAGGAGGGCGGACCATGGTAAACGAGCAGATGCTTATGTTTGACGGCGAGCCGAAGATCCAGCACCCGGATGCCGTCTTGCAGCTGCGCGCCGATGGGCGTGCCCGGCGACTGGCACTGCGACACGGGGAACCCGACCGTCGCGCCCGAGTCGTGCGTCCCGGGGAAGCAGAGGTCGGACAGTGGCGTCGAGTCGGGGAGGGACGCCATCCAGCGGCTCGGGTCCCGCGCGGGGAGGATGAGGACTTGGTGGTTTGGGGAGGTGGGTGTAGGCTGAGGATAAGATCAAGGAGGACGAGCTTGAGAGTGAGAGTGAGGGGAGATGGCGCACCTCGAGAACGAATGCCGAATACCGCTCCGCCCCGCGCCCAGAGAGCTCAGCCTTCGCCCACCCGCCCCGGCCCTTCCGCTTCCGCAACAGAATCTCAAAACACTCCTTCGCCTCGAGCGAGCCGATCTCGATCCGACACTGTCGGGGCAGCGCGATGCAGGTGGGAGCTGCGGCTGCATGCGGACTACTGCGAGGATGCAGCGCGACCTGCGATGAGGATATGTCGGGCGAGGACGCGATGAGGAGAGTCGGTGTGAGGTTGTGGATTTGGGTAAAATGCATGGTCAGTTTGATGGTTGGTTTGCGTAAGATGCGGTGAGCGATGAGGCGAGATGAACGCTGCGGTCAGGAGCGGAGCGGCGGGCTGCAGTGGGCGGCTGAATGCCGGGGCACGGGCGCGGGAATCGGGCTAAGCACGCTGTCTTCTCCCGTCGTCATCGCCTTGTCCTGCTCGCCAACCACACCCGCCATGTTCAACCCGTTCGAGCCGCAGGCCCAGTCGGGCAACGACAGCACGTTCCTCCCTGAGAATGCGCCGTACCGCCCCACGATGGGCGCAGTCCGCACCTCGGACGATACCGAATTGTGCGTGCATTCTCTTCTCTCGCCCTTCTGTTCAAGCTGAGCCTCGGACTCTGTTACAGCAACGACGCCCTCCGCGCGCGCGGGATCATCCCCCCGAAAGCGCCCTCGCGCCCCGCCTCCCCGGAGAACGATATCACCTACTCAGACCTCCGTCACGCAGCGCTGTCCGTCGCGGACGTGGACACGCTCGCGGAAGCCGCGGAGGACGCGTCGGACAGCGAGGACGAGCGCGTCCTCCTGGGCTACCGCGAGAAGCGGCTGGCGGAGATGCGGGACTTGCGCGCGAAGGCGCGGTTCGGGCGCGTGTTCCCCATTTCGAGGCCGGACTATACGCGCGAGGTGACGGAGGCGAGCAAGGACGGCGGAGCGGAGGGCACGGGCGTGGTGTGCTTCTTGTATTCTGATGCGTGCGTAGTATCTCTTCTTCCTTAAACTAGAGCGGAGTGAAGACTGGGGCTGATGTGGGAGGTGTGTGGGTCGTGCAGCGTCCCCGAGTGCCGCCTTTTCAAAGAGCACCTCGACGCCCTCGCGGCGCAGTACTCCTCGACAAAGTTCGTCTCCATCATCGGCAACCAGTGCATCCCCGACTATCCGGACCGCAACCTCCCGACACTCCTCATTTACCGCGCCGGTGGCATCCGGCGCCAGATTGTCGGGTCCAAGGGCGGCGGGACTGGACTGAAGGGGATGGACACGACTCTGAAAGGTCCGTTAACCACCACCACCTCCTTCTTCCTCCTTACCATCTCTTCCTCCTTCCCGTCTCTTCCTCCCCACCCTCTCTTCCTCCTTACCAACCTCCTCATCCTTCCTTCACACCATCTCGCACTTTCTCACTCGACTCTCCCCTTGAACAGATCTCGAGAACCTCCTCCTCACCTCGACCGCGCTCGACGCCAAGCCGACGCTGAGCGACGCGCACCCCTTCGCCTCGCGGAGAGACGAGCCGAAGCGGGATGTGGGGCGGGACAGCTCGGACGACGAGGATGGGGGGAAGGAAGTGCGGAGAAATGGGGCGATTCGGCGCGGGGAGGCCGCGGACGACTCGGATAGCGAGCTGGACTTGTAGCAGGGCGTAATGAAGCGTGTGCGCTGGTGGGTGCTGGCGCAACAAAAGAAACTGACACTCGCTCAGCTGAGAAGAACACGCGCTACACTTGCCTATACTTGTCCCACCAGCTTGGCGGTGGCCGTGATTCTCGGATCGACCCTCTGGATTCTGGACGAAGGATCCCCGGGCATGCCCGCTAGAACACAGCAGTGCGGTCAACAAGCAAACACAAGCAGACATTGCATACTGCCAGATGACTTACAAAGAAATGTGTGCTTTTCTGAATACGCATCACCTCGAATCTTCGGCAGTCACCGGCAACACCGCCTTATTTACCGGCTCCCCCGTCGGCGCGCCACTTGCGACCCGGCGAGCCATGGCACAGCCAGCAAAGCCTCAAGTCGATCAACTCGCATAAAGAAAGCAGGCGCCTCGCCTTGATCCACACACTTCCCCTTCCCCTTCCCATCTCCCTTGCCTACATAAATTCACCCAAACACATCAATCGCATTAAAGCACCCCACCATGTCCTGGTCCGTCACGACGCTGCACTCCACGCAGCCCAACGCCGATCTGCCCCTCCTCCACTCCCGCATCCGCCTCCCCCCTCCCTCTGCGCATCCTCTCCGAGGACGACCCGCCGCGCTTCCGCGCGCGCCTGCGGCTCGCGCAGCTCGGGAGCGCCGATAGTCGAAATCGGCGCGAGTTCGCGGCGCTTTGTAGAGCCACGAGCAGGGATGGCCCGTTTGGGGGGAGCTGGAGGAGCTGGGGAGGGAGATTGCGGGGGTGGGGTGGATGCATGCGGGGCTGGAGAGGAGGTTCAGGGAGGGGGCGGAGGAGAGGGGATGGGAGGGGTTTGATTGTGTGTTGAGGGGGGTGAGGGACAGGGTGGAGCGGATTGAGAACCAGGTGCGTCCTTGTGAGTGCTGAACCAAACTCTGCGTTTTCTAGCTTTCGGCTCTTCGACACTGCTTTGAATCTCTGGCGGACCGGCATGATGATGTACCGATGTACCACCGGTCACGGCTCGGGGGTACCAGCTGGAAACGCTCCCGACTTATGCGGAAGCGACGGTGGGGAGGGCCTGAGAATAAATTATTTGTTTTATATGCTGGCTTATGTTAACAAGGAATATGCTGATAATGAGGCATGCGGTCTTCATGAGGCTTGGCCGTGAGTCTGCGGGACCCGGATGAGACATCTTGCAATTGTACGCAGTCATGTTGAACCAGGCGGGACCACGCAACAATCAAGGTATCTATTCATTCAAGCCAAACGAGGAGGAATCGCCAGCCAAAGAAAACAAATGAAGTTCAAACTGCGCGGTGTGCGCATACAGCCCCGATTCGCGGAGCCGCGGGGTGTGTCTTTTGGCCCATTCTCAGCTTCCCAAAAACAGCGGAGGGCGCGACGATGCCGGAATTTCATAGTCTGCCTCAGGAGGTGGATATGCCTGTGGAGCTGAACTTTGCTGCTGGGGAGCGAGGAGAGGAAGAGGAAGAAGGTGGGGATGGACGTGGACGCTGGGGTGGGGTCACGGGGAAGGAGGGCTAGCGAGGGAGTGGGTGCTGGACTGGATGTTGCCTTATTGATGCTTGCATGGCATTGTTGTGTTTCAGCCTGCCCATACATGTTGAGCTCGCCAAGATCCATGGGTCATTTCCGTTCCCCCGTCCGATCCTCCCCGGTTCGCGTCTGCGGGACATCAAATACGGGCAACCTCGACGTCGCCGACTCCTGTACTGCCAGGGGTTGCGTGTATTCCCGGGGGCAGAGACTAAATTGGAGTCAACAAGCCCACCAACATTACCTGAGAATGTGCGGTCGCGTGAGATGCGACATGTTGGCTGTCCCAGCCCTCTTAGGCACCAGGCCGAACGTAGTCCATATGAGTTCTGAGACCTGGGCTTGTCAAATAAAGACCTTGTTAATTTTGGGGATGGTTCATAACGGCGCAACTAACACGCGGCCACATGCCCGCAGGTCGGCTGCAGACTGAACGTGAACCATTTTGCAGCGATTCGCTACGGCGGTATCATGCAATATTCCTAAAGATTACAGTCGAATATATTTCGTGTACTCTTCTTGGATGTAGGTAAAGCTTCGGAATCGGTTACAGTGCCGACAGTGACTCCCTCCCCATCCTCAGCAGCTCCCGCTCCGCCCGCCCAAAGCGCTCCAGCGCGTCCTCCTGCAGAGCCTTGACTTCGGGATCTTCGAGGGCGGCTTTCAGCTCGGTCGCCGGCTCATCCAGCGAGAAACGCTTGTCGGCGTTGAGCGTGTCAGCGCGAGCGGACAAGGCTGTGAGGGCGTCGGCTTGGAGGGCGGCGAGCTTCGGGGTGAGGGTGGTTGCGGCGAGCTCTGCGATGAGAGAAGACGGGTTTGAGGTTTTGAACTGGGAAACCTCAGACGGAGAACTTACGAGCAAGAATGCCAGGCCCGATGGTCGCCTGGTCCACGCCCGTCACTGCGACGACCTCTTCGACTGTGATGAAACTGCGGCAGCCCCCACCCCCACAAGCGCATTCAGTGCGCTGTGCATCGGAATCAAGACAGTAACTCAACAACAATATCTCACCTAGCAGCTTTCACCTTCGTGCTGATCCCGCGCCGGCGGTACTCCCGTTGAATCTCAGCTGTGAGCCGGACGCCGCACTGCTCCTTGACTGGGTTATCATAAACGACATGGCGACTGGCCTCGAAGTGGACATAGAGCGGGTTAAGATACGGCGAGACCGCCTTTAAGTGCCCGGGTCAGCTTTTCAGGACCATTTTGCGACGAGTGAGTAAGGAATGGACGTACAGTGCAGCCAGCCTCCGCAGCTCCGAGCGCCTGTCCGAGGGAGAACAGCGTCGTCCCCAGCGTGCGCACGTCGTGCGTGCTCTCCAGCTCCCTGCAGGCACGCAGACCCTCGAGGGTTGAAGGCACCTTAATACAGACCCGGTGCTTGGGAACGCCGGCGCGGCCGAACAGGGCGACTTGCTGCAGCGCGTGAGCGACGGTGCGAGCTGTGTCACCGGCGAGGGAGGGCGCGGTCTGGAGGAGCACGTAGCCTTGCGGCGAGAGATGCGGCCAGACGCGGACGGCCACTTTGACAGACTAAGAACGATAAACGGGGACTGAGTGGTGAAAAAGCACGGCAGCTTAGTGAGAGACTCACGGCCCAGTCGACGACGAGCTGTTCCAGCCCGTCTTCGCCCACGTCCATCTCATGAGCAAACGCCTTAGCCTCCCGAGCGGCCTCCCGCATGACTCCCGCGTGTTTCGGCTTCGAAAGCTCGATGAGGACGATAGCTTGGTTGCACTGTAAGCGTTCGAGCAACTTAGCAGCCCCTCGCGGGCAACGCAGTCGTTTCGCTCCTCACAGTCATGTCCGTGAAGGGTCGATGTTGGACGGCGACTACAAAGGCAGCGATGCGCAGTCAGAAAAGTGGAGAACAGGACAGAAAATCAAGGGTACGAACCAACTTCGTCGATAGCGTCAAGGTCAAGCGAGGTGTGCTTGCGAAACGCTTCGAGGAGGGTAGGCGCGCTCATTGGGGACGAAGTATAGGAAGATAAAAGACTGCAGGTGGATTGTCAAGGCAAGAAGGTAGGTAACGAGTGCAGAACGAATGCTGGCACGTTATATGGAACGAAACGAGTGGTAAGTTACCGCTCGCAACTGTGCCATGCGGACGACTGTCGGGCCGGCCTTCCGGAGCTACCACACAGCACAGAACTGAGTGGGCCAATCGAATCGACACACCTGACCATGTCCGGGCGCAGATGCAATGAGATGGGTGGGTATAATGCAATAAAGGATGGGGCGACGAGTGGACAATCGAGATACCTAGGTGGAACAACACGAGAAGAACGGCTGCAGTGAAAGAGTAGCGAGAAGAAACCGACGACCACGAATCAGAAAATGGGGCAAACGAAACATCCACATCACTTGCGCCCGCTGGGCGCAGGCATCACTGTCCCCGACCCGCCCGTCGGCCGTCTCAGCTTGCTCGTCCCGACGCCCGCAAATGCCCCGCCTGCGGGGCTCTGGCTGGGCGGCGTGGGGCCCGCACCTCCCGCGCCGTTCGCGAGGAGAGCCGACCCGCCCGAGGCGGTGCGCGCTTTGGGGTTGAGCGGGCTAAGCGCGGCGCTCGCGGGGCTCGACACGCTCCGGCCGGGCGCGGCGCCTCCGGACATGTTTGGGCCTGCGCGGTCGGCCTTGCGGCGGAGCGCGGGGCGGAGGGTCGGAGTGCGGGATGCGGATGCGGGCTCGGACGCGGGGGTGGGGTCGAACGAAGAGATGAGCGTGTCGGGCCCGGTGCCGAGCGCGAGGCGCCGCGTTTTTTCGTGCTTCCCTTGCACGGCCCGGAAGTGGGAGAGGAGCTCGGCCCACTTGATATCGTCCTTGCCGGCGATCTTGGATCGTGATGCCGCGGCGGTCGAGTACGAGCTGGCGTGCGCTGACTGTCAGGTACGTCCTTCGCAAAACCCCAAATGAACAGTACACACGATCTCGGAGCGACATGAAGGAAGCCCATCGAGGATACTGCGTTCAAGCGGTTGCGCAGGGAGACGAACGCGGTGCTTTGCGGTAGGAGCATGAGCAGGCCGTACAAGCACTTGAAGAGGTAAGGGTGCTTCTCCGGCTCCAGGAGCTGGAGGCGAAGGGCTACTCGATAAACCTGTGTCAGTGGACGAAGAAGCCGGGCGGAAAGGGGAAGATCACGAACAGGTGAAGACGGGCGACTCGATCAGCTGCACGAGCTTGTCGATCTGGACGAGCAGGCCGACAGTGATCTCCAAGTCGGCGCTTTAGGTGCAACCGCGTCAGCCAACACCGCGTTAGGAGGGACAAACGTCTGAGAAGCAGACGCACAAGATCTGCAGCAAGTTGCTCGCATGCTCGTATGCCTGCGCGAGGAGGCAGAGAGAGAACACTGATACGGGGTTGTGGCACCATGACCGATACAGGCCGGAAAAGAGCATTTGCCCGTCCTGTTGTCCACCCCCTGGCGGTTAGCCGAAAGCGCGGAGGAGATACACGTGCGTCGCAAACGCACCCGGGACTCGAGGTTCTTCAGTCGCTTCCGAAGGTCCGCCAGCTCGGGGCTCGTGATGAGCACGACCGTCAGTTTCTGCACCATCATGCTTGCGAACTCGAGGTCCTGTTCCGCGGCATCTTCTATGAGCTCAACGATCGCCATGACAGCTGCAGACACGAAGCACCCACCTCGTCCTTCTCGATGATCTCCGCCAAGGCCTTGTAGATGCGCTCTGCGCCGAGGGAGAGGCAGAGCTGACGGACGATGAGCGATCCGCGGGCCTCGAGCAGGCGCCGGTCGGTCGAGAAGAGCTCGAGGAGGTTCGCCATGAACGCGGCGAAATAGGCGTCCTCGGACGAGGACGAGATCTGCGCGAGCAGCTGCAGGTCGCGCTTGATCACCTGTCCACGGCGTCGACCGGAAGTCAGCCGATAGCTTAGTGAGGGGGAAGACAGGCGCATTGAGAGGAAACGCACTTCGTCGGATGTATCTGAAAGGGTCTTGAGCAGGGCGGGGAACGTCCCATCCTCGAGCGTGAGGACCTATACCCGCGGCCACAGCGTGAGCCTCGCAATCAAAAGGCAAACAAGATGGCACTCCACCGCACCTTGCCCGGAGTGCGCGTATGAAGCATAAGCATCCAGTCCAGCGCCGCCACGCGTGTCTCGACATGCTCATTAAGGAGCTGGACCGTGAGGTTCGCGACGGTAAGCTGGTAGTCGAAGGGATCCTCGTCCCTCTGCCTCTCTCTGCTCGACGGCGTCGGCGTCCTCCGGTGCCCCTCCTCCGGCGCGAGCGGCCTCGGTGCGGACGCGGGCGAGGCGGAGGGAGACGCGAGGGAGGCGGGCTCGCGGAGGTCGCGCACGACGGCGAACAGCCGGCGGTTCGTCTCCTGCGCGGCGACCTGGATGGCGGGGATGTGGTGCGCGAGGTAGGGCAGGATGGCTGGGATGAGGCGCGGAGTGAAGGGGACTAGGACGGCCTGCGCGTACGAGAGGAGCTCCGAGAGCCAGCGCATCGACGTCGCTTGGATCTCCTCGTCTGCCGCGTCGTCTCGTCCCCGCGTCAGTCTCCCTTACTTACGTATAAGAACGCAAAGAACTGGTCTGGACGAACCTGGAGAAGTAAGATGCTTAAACAGCGTCTCCGCAATCGCAGCGTAATCGATCCTGAGTCCCTGCCCGGGGACCCAAGCGCCGGACCCCTCGCCCTCCGGCTCGTCCTCCTCGTCCGGCTCCGCCCGCTCCCCGCCCGGCTCGAACAGCTCCTCCTCCTCGAGCTCGACGGGCTCACCCTCCACGCTTTCGTCCGCCGCGCTGTTCCGCCGCGCCTCCGAGCGCGCCCGCTCCACCTCCGCCGCTTCACGGATCTCGCGCAGGAACTCGGCGAGCACGCCCTGCGTCGCAACGCGCACGTCCGTGTTGGGGTCTCCGAGATAGCCTGTTTGCAGGGATCAGATGCGGATGAAGGATCTGGATAGGAGAGGCGACGAACGGAGGAGGCCGTCGAGGAAATGGGGCAGATAGGTGACGAGTTCGAGATCGGGGATGGAGTCAAGGACCGTGATCCAAGATCTGTCTCGCCCGAATAGGTCAGCCCGTGCATCTGCTGCCACCAGGCTCCCCTGCGCTCAGAAACACTCACACAAGGAATGTTCTTGTAAACGGGGAGACGACGTAGATCCGTTCCTCGAGGAGGGGGATGAACCTCGCGAGGCTGAACGTCCTCGTTCTCACGGGCTTCGCCTCCGCGCCCGCGCCCTCGCCCGCCTCGGCGCGCTTCAGCTCCTCCCGGTCGTTCTCGAGCACGAGCGGGTCGTGCGAGATGTACGCCGGCCCGGACTCGGCGACGATGTCCTTGAGCAGGCGGTCGAGCAGCTCGGCGCCGTTCTTGACCGAGACTTCGGAGTCGGCTGCGAGCTGGGTAGGGCGGACATATGCTTGAGGGGTGAGTGGGTAGGGAGTGAGGAAGGGGTGGACGTCGTACTTTGTTTAGGGCATCGAAGACTTCGTTGAAGTACAGGAGGATCTCGCCTCGCGAGACCTGCAGGCTCCCACATCAGCCCGATAACCCAAGCCCGAGGAGAAGATCACCCCAGCGCACCTTAGCAATGTTGTACATGCTCTCACAAGCAAAGTACCTATCCTCCCCGTCCCACTCAGCCCTCCTTCATCCGCATCCGCATCAGCCCCCTCCCCCACCCCTCGACGCACCGTATCCGACTATCCGGGTCCGAAAAGCACGCGAGCACGGGCTTCACGATCGTGTCCAAGTAGGGTGCGACCTCCGGCCCGAGCGCGATCGCCGCGGCGGCGAGGCCGATGAGCCCGCCGTTGCGGGCGTTAGGCGGCGCGGAGGAGGGCGCGAAGGACGCGCAGAGCTGGTCGATTATTTGCGTGATGCGCGCGTGATCGGCGTGCGAGAGGCAGTCGCGGACTAGCCTGTGGGACATGAGCGCTGTTAGATGCTTCGAGATGGGGACTGGGAATGGGATTGGGATTGGTAGGCAGCGCGGGGCGGACGTGCTTCTCGAGGTCGAGCGCAGCCGACTTGCGGCGCTCGTACTTGGCGTCGTACAGCGCCTTTGCAAGATGTGTATCTGCAGACCACTGAAGATCAGCTCCCGTAAATCCGTTCCATATCGCAAGCTGCATACCCATCGTGAGCTGCGAGCTCGTCGTTGTCAACGTTCAGCATGACGGCGGCGCGCACGCGCTCAGTCGCGTCGGCTCCCCGCTCGGAGGCCCTGGGAATTCATTTCCGAGCTGAGACAACAAACGACTGAAAGGACCGCTGCGCTGCAGAGAAATTTTCGTCTTTGAGATTTCCAACGTGCAGTGCACGATTGATGGACAGAATCCTGCATAATTACACAACGTGTCTACTCGTGCGACTGACAGGGCATCTACATCGTCCGGTCCACTATCGACTGCATGAGAGCGTCCGCACGCGCCCACACTCAACGACACAACACAGCACAGCAAGTGCATCTTCAAACAGACGTAAAATATTATTAAAAGTACCATATAAGGCACGGGTATAGTCAAAGGGAGGTATAGCGACAAAGCAGCAGCAGCAGCAGCAGGGTATCGAGCAGCAGAACGGGAACGTTAACAGGGACAGGAAAGGGGTACAGTACACGAAGCAGGGAACAACAGAGTTGAAAAGTACATGTGCGAACACCAGAGATACCGGCGGCAAATGGGGAGAAGCAGGAAAGTGGTAGTGCATGGCAGTGTCCCGGCCAAGCGAGAACGGACTGCGAGCGGGGGAGAACGAGCGCTCAGCGGCTCTGCTGCCCGTCCCGGTCGAGCTGTGCCAACCGGCGCTCATGCCACACCTCAAGCCACCTATTCATCCAAAAGCATCAGTCCCACCCTCCTTCTCAGATCCCAAGCAAACGCACTCACGCGACACACCACCCGAACGCCCCCTCCTCCCTCCTCACACTCTCCCTTTCCGTCCCACACGCCCCCCTCAGTTCTTCCCATGCCCACCCTTCCGTCACACGCCCCTCCTCCCCCTCCTCCCCCGCCTGCGCCACCCCTATCTCGTCCCACCGCCCGCGCCCTAAGCCCAAGCGACGCGTGTGCTCCTCCACCCAGTAGCGCTCGCGCCGCCCAAGCCCGCGCCGCTGCCGCCCCCCCCGCCGATGCACACCGACCTCCCCAGCCCCGCGCCCGACACCCCCGACGTCGAGATGGCCGAGCCAGAGAGCCACCACGCGCAGGCGCACTCGTTTCCCCCCAGCCCGGCGGAGACGAGCACGAGTGGGCGCGCCTCCGCCGCCGGCTTGGGTTTGAGCGCCGCGGGGACGTTCGACCAGGCGTTCGCGGCTGCTTGGACACAGCCGCACAACGAGTCGGGTCGAGCGGCTGAGGGAGGGCCCTCACGGTCAAGCTCAAGCTCGAACTCGTCTTCGAAGTCCAACAACTCCAACTCCAGCTCGTTCTTTCCCTCCACTGCAGCTGACGACTCCCCCACGCAACCACCCGCCCAACAAACCATCGCGTCCCCACAATCATCCATCAGCCTCCTCCCGTACGCCGCCGCCTCCTCCATCAGCCGCTCGGCGCCCTCGAGCCGGTCCGCCGGTGTGCCGCACCGGCGAACGCCGTCGGCATCGCTCGGGCTCGGGCTCGGGCCGCTCCCGCCGCCCAACAACGGCCAGGGCTGGCACGGGCTCATGCCGCGCGGGCACCCGGGCAGCCCGCTGAGGCAGGAGGTCACGTCCGCGAGCAGCTCGGAGGAGAGCCACTTTGCCGGTTGGGAGGGCTTCTCGTCCGCCGCGTCCGGCCAGGGGTCCTTCTCCCCGCCGTCGTCCTCCTCCAAGGGCAAGGAGCGCGAGCGCGAGCACAAGCTCACACAATCGGCCCTCGCCCTCAACACCCTCCCCTCGCGCTACCACGGCCACCCGCACCTGACGAACGCGCACGCCGCGGCAGCCGCCTCCGGCTCAACAGGCTCCACCGCATCCTCCTCGTCCTCCTTCCCCCTCTCGCACCACCAGCCGTCCTCCCGCTCGCCCTCCATCCACGACTACCTCCCCCTCCCCCTCACCGCCGCGCAACCACACATCCCGCCCGGCATGCCCGCCCACGCGGCGGCCGCACTCTCCGAGTTCTACGGCGCGGACCCGAGCGACCGCGTCACACTTGCGCTTGCCGGCGTAAAGCAGAGCATCGACGAGGGCAAGATGCTCGTGCGCAAGTCAAGCGAGCGACGGAGGGACGAGGTCGAGGAGGTCGATGGCGAGCAGGGCTTGCGCCCGTTCGAGGACGGGCTCAGGAGATGGGTCGCTACTGTGCTGGACTGCTTGGTGAGGGACGTCCCGCTGGAGGGGAAGAACGAGCTCCGGATAGTCGAGTATGGGAGTAGTCGGTCACAGTGCGTCTTTCACCGACTCGCACTCCAGGTTCATACCGCATACATCTTACTGACACAACCCTTTCGTTCTCACAGTGCCCTGCCTCTCATCCCCGACCTCATCGGACACTTTGCGTCCCGACACGCCGCCTCCTCCCCCTCTCCCCCCCACTTCAACATCATCCACCAAGACGCGCCCTCGACCGACTTCCGCCCGCTCCTGCGGCACCTCGACGACGCCGAGTCCTACCTGCACCACACGTCCCCCTTGTACTCCTCCCTCTCGCCCTCCACCCTCCGCGACACCGTCTTCCCCGTCACGGCGGCCCGTCCGTTCGGCGCGCGCATCGCCCCTCCCCGCTCCGTCAGCGTCGGCTTCTCCCTCCTCGACCTCAGCTGGCCACAAGAGCCTTACTCCTCGTCCTCCGCTTCCTCCTCTAGCGGTAATGGGAGCCGCCGCGCGCTCACACCCGACGAGCAGGCAGACGAGGAGATGCGGACGTTCCTGCGCGCGCGCGCAGACG
>JTLS01000823.1:0-13326 GCA_000826855.1 Basidioascus undulatus | reverse complement strand
TCCCTCTCCGGCCTGCCGAGCCGCCGACGCTTCTTCCCGCCCGGCAAGCCGCCCGCGTCTTCCTCGCCGTCGGGCGCGGGCGCTGGGGGGTCCGAATCGTTGAGGACGTTGAGCCACTTCGCGAGGGGGGCGAGGCGCGCGAATTTGGAGCGCTGGTATGGGGGGGTGGAGGAGGGTGGAGCGGCGGCGGAAGAAGGCGAGGAAGAGGTGGTTGGGGAGGAAGAAGAGAGGAGACGGAGGATTTCGGTCCGGAGGCGGGGGACGAACCCGGGGAGATCCACAGTCCCGCCTACGACGAGGAGATTGTCGACCATCGGCCGTCGGAGGTCCATCGGCATCTTCGCGAGTGCGTGGAGGACTGTTTCGGGGATGGAGGGCGCGTCGACGTCGCCCGTGGAGGCGAAGAAGAGCTCCGCCGCGCGCTCGCGGATCCAGCCGGGGAGGATGACGTGTCCGCCCCTGCCCGAGGCAGGAAGGCGGATCGCGAGTGCTGGCGTTGCGGAGTTTGGCGCGTAGCGGGAGGCGAGGGCGGTCAGGAGCTGCTGGTCTGTCTCTTCCGTGTACGGCAGGTCTGGGGGAGGACCTTCTTCGGGCAGGTCGGAGAGGAGATCGGAGAGGGAGGATTCGGAGGGGAGCGGGGGGGCGTCGGACGGCTCGACGAAGAGGACCCGGCCTTTGGCTTCTTCGAGCCAAGAGGGGGTGAGGACGTCCCGTGGGACGCGCGTCGGTAGGGGAGCGGACGCGCCCACGTTGAGGGACGGTGGGGGCAGGTACGTCCCGTGTGCGATGATGAGCGCGCGTAGGCGGGTCGTGAGCGCCTGGCCGGCGAGGGGCGTGTTGAGGAGGAGGGGGAAGAGCGGGCGGGTGGAGGCGATCTGCGACATTCGGTTAGGGTGAGTGCGGAAGGGGAGGAAGGAGAGAAGGGAAGGACCCACGCCTAGGACGGTCGTTTCGAGGTGCCCGACGTCGATTACTAGGCCGGTAGTTCGCCCTGCGGCGAGGAGAGAGAGGAGCGGGGAGGGCGCAAAGGAGAGGGAGGGGACCTGCTCGTTTGGAGGAATGAGAGAGGGAGGGGAAGAGGAAGAGGGTATGTGGACGGACATGAAGGTTCTGGAAGAGTGCTCGGGCAATGGCGGACTTTACAGGCGTGGGGAGGAGCGGGTTCTCGAGGAGGATGACTTTGCGCTGTTTGGGGTCCGTTTGGAGGTGCCTGGTCGACCCTCGACCGACCCGTCAGCAGCCCTCCCTCTGCCAAGACAGTTAAAGATGAAGAGGGAAAGATGGCCCACCCGATATACACCTCCCGCAAGCCATCAACGATCCCTACCTCGTCCCGCACGCCGCTTAAGTCCCACAGGCCCTCCTTGACGAGCACCGCCCGCGGCTCGGACTCGCCGCTGAAGCCGACTTTCCAGATCCGGCTGCCCAGGTCGAGCACCACGCGCGTCTCGGTGCCATACAGGGAATGTCGTCGAGTCTGTTCAGCCACCTCCCCTGTCAGTCAAGCAACAGAGATGGAGGAGGCACGGGGCAGGAGGATGGCGTAGACGGACGGTCGTATATGCCGGTGATGGACCGGACCCTCTGAGAAGCAACGACGTGGACTGGTGCGCGGGTGTTGCGGGCGGTGGCCCTGCACTGCGCGATGCGGCTGCTGAGGTTGAGGAGGAGGAGGGCCGTAATGGCGTGGAGGGCTGCAGCGAAGTGTAGCCGGACATGGCGGTGAGCGTTGAAGGTCAAGGCGCGCCGAGGACGCGTTTGCGTTTCAGCGCTGAAGGCACCCAGCACCAGTCGTCGGCGTTGAAGCGCTGATCACAGTGCTGGCTTTTGCAGACTGACTGTGGACTTAGAAGTACGCAGTAATACCCAAGCGGTGAAATACTTGTCAAAGCGCTGCACTCAGCCGTACAGGCTACGGGCAGGCTGCGTCTTCCTTGGATCATTTCTGATCCGATTCGACCTTTTCAATGTCCAAACAATGGCATCCAGAGACTTATCGAGGAGCTTCGAGCCTTTCTTTTTACTTGCCACACCTGCATACAGACTGCTCTTGAACAGGCCATCCATCGTACTGCTTCATGCGGTCACAGACTTCCAACACTCTTTCTGCTGGTTGTCCATCACATGGCACATACCCGGTTAGTTTTGAAAACTTCCAGTGGCTCATTCGGACAAAGGGCTCTGAATTATGAAGAGGCTGCGGTGGACGACCGACCGGTGTGGGAGGCCTTGCAGCTCGAGAGTAACGTCCTATCAAACACTCAGACATGATACCCAGCAGATCGGTGGATTATAGTAGGTAAATTCGGATATACTGCAATTATTATTCAAATTCGACCATCTCCTTACTTCCGCGGAGGAAACCAGTCCTGCGCGCCAAAGCGGTCAGCAGGCGTTCAGATACGGCCTGCTCGTTGGCCGGAAAGCAGACTCACATGTTCATCCAATTCGCAGTAGGTCTGCCCCGCCTCCGGCAACTTCCCATCCACGAAATACTTGTGGATGGCGCTCGCAGTGCAGCGGCTCGGCCCGCCGCCGTTGCTCCCGTGTCCGTAGCCTTCTTGGACGACGAGGCGGGCGGAGTAGCCGAGGACTAGTGGGAGATTCCAAGAAGGAGTATTAGCAGTGGCTTGTGGGAGAGGTGGGAGGAGCGACCCTGCGCACCTTGCTGCACGTTCGCGGCGTTGATGAGGGGCGTGACGGGATCGAGCTGCGCAAGACTTTTTAGTCTCGCAACAGCGGCGGGAGGTTGAGGATGGCGTACCTCAGTGGAAACGAGCATCACTGGGAAAGCAGGCTTCGTTGTCGTCCACGGTCCGGTGAAGCGTTCGACTGCGCGGGACTGCCAGCGGTGACTGCGTGCGGTAAAGTCGAGTAAGTCGGCTTGTAGAAGTTTGGGAGACCAGAATAGGCGAAGGAATTACCACATGAAAGATGGGTCCCAGGATTGGGCGAAGCGCGGGCTCGTGGATACGGAGAGGGAAACGATCTCGTCTAGAACGTCTTTGGTGGTTGCGGAGGGGTCGGCTGCGTCGCCGCACGAGATAGCCTAAAAAACAAGTTCAAGCGTTTAGTCAAGCTTCCGTGGTGTTCCAGTCGGCCTGAAGTCCAACGAACCTGGAAATCGAACTCTGCAAACCAGCTCCTCACTTCAGCTCCCGAGCTCGCGCACATCCTCGAACCGACTCACGCAGTTCCTGCCGCACCCTTTCCGCCGGGCTCGGGTTCTCCTCCTCCCCCCAATCCCCATCCCCTCCATCCTTTTCCCAAGTCCCCCTGGCGATCCTCTCCGCCAGCCCCG
Organism: Basidioascus undulatus; assembly: GCA_000826855.1. Lineage (NCBI taxonomy): Eukaryota > Fungi > Basidiomycota > Geminibasidiomycetes > Geminibasidiales > Geminibasidiaceae > Basidioascus > Basidioascus undulatus. Next base: position 10,025 of record JTLS01000823.1, on the reverse strand, counting down.
CCCAGCTCTTCAAAGGCCTATACAGCGCGCCGTATACCGCGCTGCGGGTCGGGCCAGCCACACCCTGCTCCGCCGCGTGCGCGAGGAAATCGTCGTGCGCTGCGAGGATGTCTGAGGCGGTGGAGGAGAGGGGGCAGCGGGATGGTCCGGCTTGGGCACATTTCTCTTTGGGGACGTGGGAGTTAGCGAGCGGGGGGAGAGAGTGGGACGGAGGAGAGAGGAGATGGACCTCGGTGAATGCGCGGAGAAGGGCGTCGGTTTGCTGGACGGCAGCTGTAGACACATTTCAGTGCTATTTACCCACTGCATAGAGATATGATGTGATGCTCACGACGCCAACGCAGGTGGCCTGGACCGGCCCACGTTTCTACCTTGACGACCTACGTGAACGCGGTTTCGATTAGTGATCAAGTACCCGAACAGACGTTTAAGAGGACTTACTCCGTCCAGAACCATTCGAGAGACCTTCTCCGGGAACATCCCCAGCAGGTATTGTCCAATGACGGTTCTGTGTCCGACTGTCAGAATACGCCGTTCGACTGTCAGGGAGGATACGAGCACACCCGAAGAGCTAGCCAGACAGAGCAGAGCGTGCGGTTATTACCTATGGGTTTTCAATGGGGCAAAGTTCGAGGACTTACTAGCCATAGTAATGGATATGCTCGTCGCTCCCCTCGACGGCCCGAGCAAGGGAAAGCAAGTCGCGCACAGTCGCCGTCGTGCCTGTCCTCAATGTCAGTCCAAGAACAAATTATAGAACCAAACCCACCCACCGATATATTTCAGTGCGTCCCCACTCTTCGCCTGACACCGTTCGTCCAGCATAGCCAGCCCTCTGTCCAGCGGTTGCTCGAGCGCCTTGAACTCGGCGAGCGCGTGCGGATCTCGCCAGAAGTAGGGGGCGAAGTTGAACCCGGTGTTAATTACGGAGGTCCCGATGGAGGTAGTCATGAAGGCTGTGAGGGTAACCGAGGGTAAGGCGCTTGTGCAGGCTGAGGTAATGAGGCCCGGACTCACTGTCTCTTTCCTCCACGCTGTCGAAGCACTGTATAGCGGGTGTGCTATTCCCTACACCTCGAGGACTGCAGGATGTTTATCTTCAGTGCTTCTTAAATCGAAAAGGGAAGTTGAAGTTGACTCACTCCCAAGAGACGATGTCGTATACCCCACCGGTCAGGTCCTGCAGTTTCGAGCCTGTGCTGCCCAAAATGTGCCGCACGCCGCCATCGCCGGGGCCGCCTGCGCAGACTTTCAGTACATAAATCCACAACCTGCCTTGGACACCTTTCCATACCTGGGTTGTAGAACAAAATGCCCTTAGACCCCTCCGTGCTACTTGCCGGCAGCCGAGCCACAGAAAGGACAGCTTCCCCGACGCTGGGGTCCGCGTAATCGAGCGGGACGGATAGGGACGAGCATTCTCGTCCATCACCGCATGGCTGCCATTCTAGAGGCGTGTCACGCTTCTGTTGTTCACCAACGGGGTCAGCGCGAGTGGGACGGTTGGGACATGATCTACGTATGCCATATGCCGGCGGATGTATACGCACAAGAGGAACGGCTTCGGCGCCAAATCTCGAGCGTAGCAACGGTGGTGCAGCTAATAAGAAAACAGGTAAAAAGGAACGGCGCATGGTTTCTGACAAAAGCGGGATGAAGATAAGCACGTAGAGTGCGTGGCGGGTAGCTGGCTGGATGAAGTGAAAGCGTGCAAGCGAAGACGTAGGCGAGAGGAATTCTGGACGACCCATTGCCAGCCACTTCGGCTTCTTATGCAGGCAGACCCTCGGATTGAGCAGCGGGGCACCGAGTGCTCATAGTGCTAGTCTACGAGCGGAGGCGTTCATTGAGGGAAGATGAACGTAGGCGGTGCGTAGATAGCGCGAGGACCCGGCGAGCCGGTGAGCACGCGAGGATTATGATCCGCTGTGTTTGGCTGGCCATGGAGCTGAGGGCACCCGCGTGGCTGGCGTGTTTGCGGCACACTGTTCATTCCGAGGTAGAAGATATTAAATAGTTGTTCTGGTCTTTACGTACGGCCTTGAGCTGCGACAGGACGGGGGGATCACGAGCGGTCGGCACTGCCATGCGGAACGAAAAGCGGCAGACCTCGCAGGTTGTTTGGACCTCGGACTCCCAAGTATCACAGTACTAGACAATCCGATTTAAAGTGGTCCAAGCTGAATACTCCTCTTTAGTGACCGTGACGCATTGGTACTGTGTTGCATCCTGAAGTTCCAATCTTTTCGCATTGTCCACCTTAATTGCTATGTCGAGTTCCTGACAGACAGTGGTGCGGCTCCTTAAAGAACTTCGAAGGCTAAGAATGTTAATCAGAATACGACCGCAGAGTTGTCTGTGACCGATGCCCCCGTCTGTCTACACGCGACCGCCTGCCTACCCACGAAAGCTCAAGACAAAGCTTACCTTCAAAGCCGAAATGAACTTGTGCAAAGCCCCGATACCGCCAGATGGTAAGTTCAGGTTCACATATTGAGGTCGAAACTTGAAAAGGACATCGTGAAGCGTCAGGAAAAAATGGTAGCTAGAAAACGTTGGTTTCATGAGTCGAGCGGCCTCGGAGACCGCCCTCGTCAACCCTCGTCATCTTGTTTTCCATCATGGCAACGATAATAAGATACACCGGAGTCTAACGATGGGTAGGTGGTCCCGGAAATGGGGAAAGAAGTGGACTCACCGTATGCAACGCGCCCGCCAGCGGAAGACCGCTCTGCTGTCCCTACTTCCCCATCCCGGCCCACCGTCTGCGATAATAAGGGAAGAACAACGGATGAAAGGAGTGGTGAGGAAAGAGAGCCTGAGCACCTCGAAGAAATTTATAGGGGAGGCAGCGGCGACCCAAGTCGGACCATTGGAGATGTGACGCTGCCCATCTCCTCTCATCAGCCCTCATCAGCGTTGCTCCACGCAGGGAGTCCCTGCGACACGCTGTTGAAATGTCGCATCAATCAGATTGGAACCAAGGGCGGCAACAGTTGACCTCGAACCGCTTCGAGTAACTCGTGTACCAATTCAAACGTTCGGTATCTCTCCGGGATGAATATCGTTCTTTGGCATTGATTTTCGCTGGCAACACTTCCTGCGAACGGAGTGCAACAAGCGTGAACCGTAAATTCAACACCTGTGTACGCGGTCGCTTGGTACATTTACCGTCCACTGTCCCCAGCGTATGCATTGGTGTGATCACAAGCAAGCTCTTTCATGTGTCTGGGTTTCTCGAAAGATTCTGGAACTTCTCAGGAAAGTAAGAAGCTATTCGAGTGTCCTCCACATCTTCTCAGGCTAGACACGCATACTAACTGGAAAAGGCCGACCCACGGACTTTATTGAAACGTTATTACTATCACTTTCCTGATAATGCCCACCAGGAAATGCGGTCCTCTCTGTCACAGACTGAAGTCTGAACACTGCACCTCGCTATGCTTCGAAGGTCCCGTGATTACTTTTCGTGCCGGAAGACGACCGCCCATTATGCGCCGGGTCGCGAAGTGCCCGCCCAGATTAGTCCAGAAAGAAGAACTTTCGCGTGCTGCTCTTGTGAAATTTGTGCGTTCTTGGGCAGGCTTCCACTGACAGTGACACTGACATGAGCTGTCCCGTATGACCGGACGTGGTCCGCGGATCCACTGGCCATCACATCGCGCGCGCTTCGCGTCTTGACCTCCTCCCACCCTCTCCTCATAGCAATCCTCACGCCATGGCACATCCCGCCCCTCACCCGCGCACCTCCCTTCTGAGCACCGGTTCCTCCCGCCCGTCGAGCATCGCCTCCCCGCCACCGACCTCCCCGCCCTCCTCAATCCGCGAGCGGCACCCGTCGACGCTCTCTCAGCTCTCGGTGCCCCTCCGGCGCGCGCCGTCCCTCGGCTACCCAACCAACCTCGACCGCCCACTCAACCGCCTCAAGGGCGCGGAAGTCGCCCTTGGCGCTTGGGCGTTCTTGTACGCGGAGATCGTCGCGTATAGCCAGGCGAGGGTGGATGGGATCGCGGAGCTGGAGCGGAAGTGCGTGAACCGCGATGAGAGGTGAGAGGTGGAATGACTGATGAAAGGAGGATATCGGTACGAGCAGATTGAATACCCTCGGACATCGCGTTGGGGCGAGGTACCTCGAGTTGTTGGTCTTCCGCTCGGAGGGAATGTCGAAAGCCCCAAAGCGGGAGACCCGGCTCCTTCCCGTCTTGCACTTCATACACACTACTGTGAGTTCATTCGTCCCCATTTCCACTCCCTTGCAATATTTCTGAACCGGTGCCGCTCCCTCAGCTCTGGAAAGCCCTCTTCAACAAACCCGCGGACGCACTAGAGAAGAGTCGCGAGGCCGCAGACGAATGTTAGTCCCTTCTTCCTCCCGGGCTCGATATCGCGTGCTCTTGAATTTGAGACTGACTCGACCGCTGGCTATGGAACGCACAGATATGATCTCGGACAACACGCCCCCTCTCACCCGCTCCATCTCCATCCCCTCCGACTTGTCCTCCCTCTCCTGCGAAGCCTTCACAGCGGGGATAGTCGAAGCCGTTCTAGACGGATTGGGGTTTGTACGTCTTTCCTTTTTCTCCCACTATACCCTTTTACCTTCATCTCTGCTATGAAGCTCGAAACCCGGGGCTGACACGCGACTCATCGTTAACCAGCCCGCAAGAGTCACAGCGCACTCAGTCCCCGCGCCGGGATACCCACAGCGGACAACCATACTCGTCAAGTTCAACGAGGGCGTGATGGAGCGGGAAGAGGCGCTGGGGCAGGGTCGGTAGTTCGCGGGGCGTGCATGATGTTTTGCGCTTCTGCTGCAGGCTATCGTCGCGCACAGCAGTTCGATAGGAAACTGTTGAGGTTGCTACGCGACACGTTGTGTTAGATACCCACTCAGAGTCGTCAGAGATGGACACAGGAAATGAAAAACCGAGGATTCACTCTTGGCGTCCGAACACCTCTTGCGCTAAAGTTTCCATCTACGTCTCGCTGCTATCCTATATTTCCATGTAAGGTATATCTATCTATAAGAACGGGGATGGGGACGGCCGAGCACACTTTCTTTGACGTCTTAAGGAACCGTGCTTGACGCAAAGGTCCCTCTACGCCATCCCGATCGATAGTCCCCTCACTCTTCTAAGAAGAAGGGTCTCACACCATCATTGCGAATAGATGTGTTTCATTGCTTCGCCAATGCGCAGAAATTCGACGCGAACTGGCAATAGTGGTTTCGGGAATTCTCTCGGTGCATTCTTGCAGCTGCACACATTTGCACGGCAGCACAGTGAAGGGGGTACTGAACTGTACGAATACTGATCTCTATTAATCCACAATTATGAAAATTTGGGATAATACGTAAGGCGGTCTTCACTGATCTGACAAAACGAACCGCATTGGTACCCAAGGGCCAGCACTTCGATGAGATTCGCTGACCGCACTGGCACCCCAGATACAAACCAGGGGAGTCTTGGGGCTTAGAGAGGCTGTGAGCAATGAAATTTAAGGCATGAGGCGACAGGAAGTCACAGCCTTCTGTTGTTAAAGCGGGAATCTCAACGCATGCAAGGACAGTGACTGTTTAGATACGGTCCTTGTTTGATACGGTCCTGGTTGAAACTTAAAGTTGGTCTCGACTGTTTTCTTGAACCAGTTCGGAGGGTTAGTACAGGGCGCGATTGTGACAGAACAGGGATGCAAGCTGCTGAAACGGAACATTGCTCTTGTTGACAGAACAGGGATGCAAGCTGCTGAAATGGAACATTGCTCTTGTTGACGATCATGGTGATCCGTTCGAGTTATACTATACTTTGATGTGCACTTGTAGGGCAGGGGTCCGTTTGCTTCTCAAGCAGTTGCTGTCTCTTGCCGAACATGCCATTCGGGTTAACGGGGTAAGAGCAAGTGAACGCTGTTGTTCAAGCTCTACTAAGGACGGATGGAAAAGCTGTCGGAAGTCGAAGCACTTGTGGGGAAATTTCCCGAGCCTTGATGATAAATAATTTGCGATGGACGGTTGGTTCGACTAGTATGGCCACACCAGTTCTTCGACATCTTAGGGAGAAGAACGTAGTCTGTCATCAAGAAACGGGTGGGGCAGACAAACCTTGTTGTCTCTCCGAACCAGCGCCCTCTGGCCTTTCGCTCGCATTGCTGCACATTGGAGCCGCAAGAACGACATAGTGGGAGAACATAAGTAGTACTAAGGACATAGATGAGCAGCGCACCGTATTCGCCTTGCACCAACGGGTATAACACTAGGCTGCATGGGTGCGGGAACAGCACGGGTGTCCACGGCAAACTGCAAAGTGATAAGAAAACTTCGCAACAAGCAGAGCCGAACATCCTCTTCATCTTGCTTATAATCTCAGGGAAATTCTTATTCAGTGTGAACATGGCACTCGCTAAGTTGCAAATGCTGCCAGTGAGAGCGCTCGTGCGACCAGATCGCAATGCTCACGTAGACAGATTGTAGGTTTAATAGAAGGAAGGACCCGACACGAATGAACTCGAATAACCAAAATGGCGATGGAAACCCCTGTTACATTGAACCCAGGTATCTCCCACACCACGACCAGCATCGACCTCCTCAGGCCGCCCCAAACGTCCTAGAAAGCTTCATGCAAGACGAACCATCCTCCGAGACGATCCAGCCCTTCCTGCATCGCTTGACGACACACTCGCCGCTGTTGCAGCGCACGTCGGTGACGCCCCGGATCTCCGTGCAGTCGACACCGGCCGCGGGCTGTCCAGCGAAGGGCGTCACGCAGCCACCACCTGAGTGGCAACGGACAACCGTGTCAGAACAGGCTTGAAGGACAGCATCGAAGGAGTGGCGGGAAGGGAGGAAGTTAAGGACGACTCACAGCTCTCGAGGTGGCTGCGCGTGTCGACGCACTCCCAACCCGCGCCTGAAAGAACCGACCACTCGTCGAGGACGCCACAGACCTCGTGCCCGTGCGGGCAGGTGGCAATGACAAGCGTCTGGTCGCGCTTGGAGGGCGGCGGTACGGCGGACGGGCATGGAGACTTACAGCTGCCGTCGGGGCACTTGGGGCGGTTGCCCCTGCATTTATACTGGCAGTCTGTGCCGCAGATCGGGGACGAGCCGTCGGGGTAGGAGCACTTTTTTCGACTGGGGCGGGAGATTATCTTATTGGAGCGGGTAGAAAAGGGTCAGCACGGTGTAACTAGGGCGGCGGGCTTGGAAGGTACCCACAATTGAAGCGAACGCGTCGACGACAGCCTGTTTGCCTTTGGAGGCAGCAACGATTTTGGTAATGATGTTCGAATCGACGAAGTCTTAATAACGGTAACTTTACAAGTGTCAGTTCTTCTAACTCCAGAATCCGAAAACCCCAGGAGCGTACGCACCCGACAACCCTCCGACGCAAAGGCAAATCGAAAGCTTTCCGTCGTTGGGGAGAATGTAAGGGAGGTTGAACTTGGCGGCCAGATTGAGCTCAATGCTGGCGCAGGTGTCTTCGAAGCTCCGCTTCCCGAGGGTGGAGGCGGCGGTGTGGGCGAAGGGCGACGCGACGAGCAGAGAGCTGAGGACGAGGGGGGAGAAGACGCGCATCGTGAGGCTGAGGTCGGGTTGTCGGGCCTTGAGGTGGGAATAGAAGGGGTGATTGCATGATTAAAGACGAGGAACTCGGGAGGGCTTATATACACGAAAGGCATTCCCTTATAGGGGCTACGCTGCGTGGACTGAGGCCACGTTGAGGACGATTGCAGTCTGAGTCGACTGTGCCTTGGCAGCGCCGTGCCTGGTTCGGCTCGCTCGACGTACGCGGACTGTAACACGGAAGCGATGCCCCTTCATTTCCAAGCGGAAATCGGAAAGCCTCAGTTCCTGTAGCATTCCGATCGTACCTGTGCCCTCCCTGTCTCCAAACACAGCTCCTGACGAAGGGGGCCGGACCTCGAAACCGTTCGGGTCTGGCAACACGACACAAGAGTTACGGGCATGGTTGATTGCGTAAAGAAGTCAAAAGGAAATTGTATGCCACGCTTCGCCCTGCTTTCGAATGAATCACGAGAAGAGTCAAGGCAACGGGACAACGAAAAGGTAAGGCTCAGGAAAGAGACAGCCCCGAATGTCGCTGCGAAAGCTCGCCACTTTCGTCCCCGCTGCTCCTGCCGTGCTCCGAGGCAAGAATTTTTCTGCGGATTATTAAGGTAAAGGGGAGTTCACGGAATATTGATTGGCATACAAAGCTCGAAGGGAATCCAAAGCTGAGCTGTACCGCAAACTTACCGACTACAGAGCCACCGGCGCTCGCTCTGATCACCGCAAATCCCGGGACACCTGAAATACCGATAAGACTCAATGACTAGATTGAATCAATGGAAGCGTCGACCAGAGGAGGGTGGGTCGACACGCAGTCATGCACATCGCAGCCAGCACAGACTCCGATCCACCACCCGCAGATGCTCTGCATTGCGAAAGACCGCCAAAGAAAGATTCTCTTATAGTTGTTTCAAAAAAGGAGTTTCATCTCAAGTCCCAGTATCATACAGCATCGGAGTGTTCCTTCTCCTTCTCGCCCACCGAGTCTGCGGCCTCCCCTTCGAGCTTCGCGATGCGGCGATCGAACAGCTCGTCCAGCTCTGCCCACGGGTTGAGTGTCAGTATTGCCAGCTGAAAGGAAAAAGTACTGATAACTGCGTACCTTTAAAGGTACGCCCTTCATCTCGGGTATCGTGAAGATGGCCACCAGCCAACTGGCTAATCCGAGGGGAGCGAAAAGATAGCCAGTCTCTGAAATGTGAATGGTTTACGAATCAGATAGGGGGATCGGACACAAACCTCATTTTGCAACGCACTTGCGCCCCAGTTGGCATTCTCCTCGTTAAGCAGGAAGGGGATCACAGAGGAAACGACGAGGCCCATAGCAGCCACCGATGCTGCGAAAGACTGCGTTTTCGCTCGGACACGGCTACTAGGGACGTCGCTAACATAAAACCAGCCACTGAGAAGGCGATGTAAATCAGCCATCATAGCTTCCGACAGGAAGCTTTGTCGGGCAAATACGCACATTGGACCGCACGACATTGAGTAGGCGGCTTGCCCTTCATTCCGCAAGGAAGTTGTCAGCTAAACCTAACCTCCGAAGACCCTGCCCCTCCGCGATCTTCGAGCAGTTCGAGTCGTGCACCGCGCTGACGTATCAAGGGAGAGGTGCCCCGGAGGATGAGGGGAAGGATGATAAGGGGAAGGATATGGAGATGCGAGACATGCTGTGGGGAGGGTGAGGATGACGGTGGGGGGGAGTAATGAGTTTTGCTTAGGCAGCGGCACGACGACCGAGAGTGATTCGGGTAGTGGCGGATACTGTGAGGCTATGAGAGGAGAGCGAGAAAATGAGCATGTGGGGTTCGATCGAGGCTGTCTTGTTGCGCGAGAGTAGCTTGAGCACCGTCTGCTAACGGCGCGAGAGGACAGGTGAGCCATTTCGGTCGAGGCTGGTGTGAAGCAAGTGACAAAGGTGAGTAAGTGGTGAGCGGTGATAGCAATGGGCGATGTTAAAAGAGCGGCCATCTTATTCCCGCGCCCATCAGCGCGCCAACACGCAGCGAATACTCGTCCTCACCCCCCGCCGCGCTTCATCAACTCCAGCAGCCCGCGCGCCACGCGCCCCACAGCCTCCTTGACCCTCTCCCTCTCCTTCTCTCCTCCCCTTACGCGCGCCAAGTACCGCCCCTCAAACTTATCAGGGTGCCACACCCTCGCCTGCTCCCTCAACACCCTGCGCCTCTCCTCCTTTCCCTTCCCCTCCTCCACCTCCTCCCCAAAAAGGAACTCCCCAATCCTCTCCGCCCCCAGCCCCTCCTCCTCCTCCGGCGCATGACTCGGCCAGGGTATGTCCGCCCACTCGATTTCCTCAGGCGAGGCGGCCGCCCACGCGCCCCACACAGCCCAGTAGCGCTCCACGCGCTTCGCGCGCTCCTCCCGTGCGCGTTCGCCCTTGCGGCGCTCAAGCTTCGCGAGCCGCGCGCGCTCCTCGCGCTCGGCATCTTGGCGCGCC
>JTLS01000822.1:0-13333 GCA_000826855.1 Basidioascus undulatus | reverse complement strand
CAGGAGGAGCTGCGCGACCGTCGACTTGCCTGAGCCGGAACCGCCGACGATGTACGTCGTCTCCCCCGCGGGGAGGAAGAGTGAGACGTCGCGCAGGGCGGGAACGGTCGGGCGCGAGGGGTACGCGAACGTCACGTTCCGGAGCATGAACTCGCCGTGGCAGGGCCCGGAGGGCCTGATCTTGCGAAGAGGGCGCGCGCTGGCCCCGAGACGCAGGGCGCGTGGAGGCAGGGAAGAGGCGGGATAGGTGGGGGTGGAGGACGTTGGGGACAGCGGGGCGGAGTCGTCGTCGTCGGCGGCGGCGGCGGCGGCGGCGGAAGGCGCGGAAGGGGCAGGGGGAGGGTTGATGAGGGTCTGGAGCGAGGTCATGGCGGTCTTGCCCTTGTTGATGTTGACGAAGAGGGACATGCACTGCTGCAAGTGCGTCGCGGCGAGCATCGTCGCCCAGAAGACGGTCATGACGTCTCCGGCGCTGAGCTCCCCGCGGCGTACGAGCCTGCTCCCGTACCAGAAGCCCTGCACAAACAGCGCGAAGACGACGAAGCTGATCGCGCCGTTACCCGCGCCCCAGACGATCGCCCAGGCCGTCGCGGCCCTGCGCGTGCCCTCGAGCGACTGCGCGACACCGGCCACCTCGCGCTCGGCGGCGTTGAACGCCTTCACCGTACTGATCGCGTTGACGGCACGCGTGAGCCGCGTGGACGCCTCGGCCGTGTACGCGCGCTCGCGCGCGAGGAGAGGGTTCGAGAAGCGCGAGGTCATCGCTTGGATGCTGACGATGAGGGGGAGCGAGGCGAGGAGCACGAGCGTGAGCGACCACGACTTGATGAACGACAGGATAGCGCAGACGATCGCAGTCGTGATGTTCTGCAGGAACAAGCCGCAGACATAGGATGTCGCGACGCGGATGTCGTCCGTCTCACTGGGTGCATCAAGAGACAGCATCAGCATGCGCAATCCTTAAGGGCCAGCTATAAGACGAAAAGACAGAGCACTCACCGAGTGAAACGAGCCATAAGCCCACCCGCCCCCAAGCTCGCCTCGTTCTCCTTGGGAGCGTCTTCCGAGCCGCCCTTCTTCTCCTCCTGCCCGCCACCCAGGGCGTTCTTTCCCATGCCCAGATCGAACCACGCCATCTCCCTCCTCGCCACGGCCTCGTAGACCTTGACGCGCACCCTGCGCGCGATGGTTTCGCCTACGATGATCCAGAGCGAGTACATGGCCGTGGCGGACGCGAGGCTCGCAGCGGCGAGGCCGATGAGGATGAGCGACTGCTTGCCGACTCCTCGGAGGAGCCGGATTTTGTCCTCGGACGTCGCGGGCGTGAGGGTCGGGTATGCGACGAAGACGTCGAAGGCGTGCCCGACGACTTGGGTCATGAAGGGGGCGATGACGCCTGCTGCGATGGAGACGAGTGCGGCGGGGAGGAGGACGAGGAGGAGGTCTCGGCGGGATGCGGGGGAGAAGAGGAGCTTCAGGGATGGTGAGGGAGGCGTGTAGGGTCGGGGAGATGGTGGGGGGAGGAGGAGATCGGGAGCAGCGTAGGAAGGCGAGAGAGGTTGGCTATGATGTTGGGCTAAGGTTGGAGGGGAAGGGAAAGCCAAGGGGATGAACGAAGAGCGGCGGGACTCTTTGATCGAGGGGAGGGGGGCATAGTCCTGCTTGGAGTACGCGGACTCTTGCGGCGTCAACGCGATGTCGTCGAGGGGAGCGGGCGAGTAGACGGGAGGAGGGTATGTCGGACTGGACATCACGGACGAGGAAGACGCTGTGCGGGTAGGAGGGAAAGAATAGGTATGCCAGGGATGTTGTGATGCGTGGGACATGCTGCTGAAGGATAGCAGGTCAAGGCGGGGTGCGTGGGTGGAGATGCAGTGGAGATTAAGAGGGACGAACGCTGATCAAGTGGCAAACTGGAACCCAGCTGAACGCAAATGTCAGCAGATGGGGAGGATGAGGAGCACGAACGGGAACGCCGGCGGGGGCGCTGGGGGACAAAGTCGACTCTGAGAGGAGGGTTCGAAGGGTGAGGATGAGGGCACGACGCCCAAGCAAGCGCGCTCGATCGAGATTGGTGAGGATGCGAATGAGCATAGGAACAAGGCCTGCCGTGCACAATAGATAATGGGATAGCGCGTGGTGAGACAGTCTATGAACGTCCATTGTTGCCTCGAGGCGGGCCGTCGTCTTCTCGAGCGGAGAGAACAAAAGGAACGAGGACAAAGAGCGCGCCTTGGACATCGCGCGTGGCAGCCACGCCCGGGCGCCGCGAGGCATCTGGATGACTCAGCAATTCTGCGTGGTCCCATGCAGTGTAATTGCCATGGATTGCCAAACAGCCTTCAGGGATGTTGTCAGCTTTCAGAAGTATTAAACAAACCATGAAAAAGATTTGTGATGAAGGACTTTGACCAAAGGGGACGAGAATGCTGGCAGCGTTTGCTGCAGTGCTATTTGCTACTGCCTCCTCTGCATTCACCGCCGTTCGGCTGTTCCCCTGATAAGCCCATGCCATTGTGTTGCAGAGCTTGCTTGAAAAGATGCATAGTGTTATGTTTTTGAGACAAGCAGGCATACCTTGGAGTAGTGTGTGCTCAAAGGCCAGAGGGCCACGCACAGTGTCCGCCCGCGAAGCGGATTGTTAGACTGAGAGTTCAGCACTCTGCACTCCTGATCAGCACTGTACGTGCTATAGCTGTTGGTTATTAGAATATTCACGTGTAGTTCCTCAGTTTAAAAATGTGACTGGGCAGGGGAAGGGCTAGTCCAGCATTGAAGCGGTTACGTGGGCCAGGCTATTGCATTCGGACCTGAGCTCGCCAGTACTCGCGGTCTCTCTTGGGCATCGCCTCCTCCTGATACCCTTGGTGGAAACTGCAACTTCTCCATGTAGCATATCTGTGTCTTCCCCACACAAGGTCCAGCTCAGGGACCGAATTCTGTATGGTGGAAACTATGGGAAAGCATTTCCGCCAAGTTTTAAAAATACGGCTAAAACTTACAAGCTTGGGTGGGGTAGTGGTAACCTGGGTCGTTGCCATCCGACGTCGACCCGCCCCGTGTTCGATTCACGGTTCAAGCATCTTTTTTCAAACGCTGCCGCTGCGTTTTTGCATGCCCAGCTTTTTGTACCAACCAAATCCAGCAAAAGTGAATAGAAGCCCCATCTCACATCGGACTTTTTCGAGTTGTGTATGCCCGCTCACAGGTAGTCCTCCGCTGTCCCGACTTTTTGACAGCACAACCACTTTAGAAATAATTCTTTGCGCCCTTCCAGTCTTCCGGGCCAATCATGCTTTGCAGTTTGCCTCTCATTCTCGATACTGGTAAACGCGGAAAAGGGTATATCACCGTCACTCGCTCCCAGCTCATCTCTCTCATCTTCACACCCTGCCCGAAAGTCCCCATACGACCTCCCCCTCTCCCCCGACCAAGCCAACCCGCAACTCTCTTCGGCCCGCGATCACTCTCTTTGGAACAGCAAGAACACGGCGAGGAGGCCGAGCGCGGCGTATTTCTGCGGTAAGAGGGGAGAGGAAGGGGAAGGGTGTGGTCAGGCCCCAGGCGCCCAGCCCGCGAAGTGGGACTGAAGGAAAGTGACGAGATGGCGACGGACAATCTGCAGCGCGAATGACGGGGTTCAGCATTGGGTGCTGAAAGGACACGGATGGGGAGAGACGTACTTTCGGGTAGTCGTTCTGCGTTTGAGGAAGAGGGTGGGCCGGTTCAGGTCAGTCGGGGTGCGTTGAAAAGGGAGCGCGCGAACACGCACCATCAAGATCGTCACGTATCCCACATACGGCAAGAACCTTCCCACCCGATCGCCCCATCAGCCTCTTCCCCCTCATCCTCCCCCAATCCTCCCCCTCCCGGTCCTCCGACTCACCCCTTGACGACCCCCACCACCTGCCCGCGTTCCAGCCACCTCCTCCCGCGGTACAGCTCAAGGTCGTCCCGGTCGTTGTTGTCCCCCTTCGTCATCATCTTCTCCTCCTGCTTCCCTTCGTCCCAGTGGTGCTCGATGACGCGGTGCACGATTGGGATGTCCGCGCCAGGGATCTTGTACACCGTGATGTCCCCGATCGCGAGCGGCTGGGACGGCGGAGGGTGGTAGAGGAAGAGGAGGTCGCCGCGCGCGAAGGCGGGCTCCATGGATTCGCTGAACGGGGTGCGAGAGATGAGATGTGGGGGAGCGTGAGGGAGGGGGAGAGAAGGAGGGGGATGAACGGACGAGAGGACGACGACGATCGGAGACTCGGTGTTGAGAATTACGCCGAGGCCTGTACGGATTGTGGGGATAAATCGAAGGTGGGACGAGCAGAGAGCAGGAAGATCGCACACCTTTCCAGACCATGAGCGCGGTGGAGATGACGGTCGCGAAATTGAGGGCCTGGTGGACGCGAGCATGAGCCCTAGCGTTCCTCGGGCTGACAGCCCGAGACGAAAGAGAACACACCTGGAGCAGAACCTGAATAACCATCCGCCGTCCACCATTCATCAACTCAATCTCAGCGCTCCGTACCAGCCAAAGCACGAGAGGCGCAAATACGGACATGGCGAGGCCCGAGGCGCCTCAGCGTGCGGATCTCGTCGGCGAACATGACGAGCGGGGGGTGGAGGGTTGAGGCTGCGATCGCGATACGGATGTCTGTGAGTACACCGTAACCGGATAACGAGAGTGTGAGCTTCGAAGGAGAGAAAGTACAATGGACTGGGCTCGGTCGGAATGCAAGCGGCTTGCGGTGCGGAGGACGTGGCCGGCCCGCGCTTGACACGCGACAAGAGCCGCCGACGCGCTTGTGTCTCCTTTCTTCGCCACAAGCACACCACAGCCAGAACAGCATCAAGACAACGTGCAAGCTTGTATAAATCATTTTCATCTTACACCGGGGAACTGCATACTGGCCGATTGCTCGCAGACACATCCTCTCACCCTCAACGTTGCCGCGACCCTTTCATGGCGCTTCCGTTCCTTACATTTGGCAGGCAAGCTTCAGTGCGTGCGTGCCGTAACATTGTGCACAATGCGAACGTACAAATAAAACCCATTATATTGAATTATAAAAACTACATGGACTTCTCTGACCGACTGCGCTGAGGCTTCAGCTGCCATGGTCGTGACACTCCGAGCCTCAGAACGTAGTGATAGTGAGGCACCCCTGCTGCCGCCATTTCGCAACCAGCTGTTCAGAACAAACATCAGAACAACCTTATTCATACCTTATTCAAACTTATTACAGTTCCGTGCGCGTCCCGAAGATACAGCAACTAAGAAACCTGCGTAATGCGTGGGAGACGTCTGCAGTCTCTCTCTCTTGCTCAGATGCCGAACCCACCCAGGCCGCCATCAAAGCCTCCACCAAAGCCACCAATGCCGCCACCGAAGCCGCCGTCGAAGCGGCCAAAGCCAGCACCGTCGAACCCGCCGCCGCCGAATTGGCGCTGTGATGGAGAAAGTGCAGCGTAAGACTGCGTGAACCTTCCACACAGCAACGAATGGATCTGACCTTGTCATTCTTGTGGTTCTTATTCTTGTGCTCCTGTGTTGCAAGCCATACGTCAGCAATCCTGTTCTGTCCACAGTCCGGCAGAACAAGGGCCTCACCCTCTTATGCTCCTTCTTACCCCACCGCTTCTCGAATTCATGCCCACCGAGCGCAGGTGCCTCGCCGCTCAAGACTCCGCGCGGGGCGAGTGAGTGCTCGCCCGTCTGGCCCTCAGCGAGCGGCGCTGCGAGCGCGAAAGTCAAGGTGGTCGCGAGGATGGCGAGAGTGATGGGGAAGCGCATTTTGTTTGGTGGGGCTTTGAATTTGCTGGAGATGGAGGGTGGTTGTGGCAGTGTCTGAAAGCTGGAGATGCGGCTGAGAAGGACGGAGAGGATGGGCTGGTTGAGTGAGGGAAAGCAGTCAGAGGAGGGGTGGGCTTATATAGATGTCGAGCTGTCCTCTCCAGGCAAGGGAGAAGTGTGTTGAGAGGCACTAGCCAGCAGTCAACGATCCGCCTCATTGAGCGCAGCGAGCGGGACGAGGTTGAAAGCGGCGCAGCCAGCCTTCCGAGAGCGGATGGCTAGTTTGCGTGGACTCCGCTGCTGCCAGTACATGGGCTTAGTTACTGTCGGGGAGGAAGTTCCTTAAGACGATGTACGCATTGGTATGAAGCCTGCTGATGACACATGCGCAATGTGCAGCTAGACCACATGTGCAGCTGGACCAGATGCGGCCCTTTCGATTCTGAAGCAGCGGCAGTAGCCAAGATGTTCCTTCTTTAAAAGGCGTTCTCACGTTCCTTCCGTATCAGGCGTTCTCACCTCCTATGGCAAAAACGTCAAGCACCTGGGGTCCTTTGCATATGTCTGTCCCGCAGTACGATACAAGCTCGTAACGCTGAGCCTCGGGCATCACAACGAGCAGCAACGCAGGTCCATATCATTGTCAAATATACTGCTTCAGTGGGTTGTGAAATAGTCATCCACTGAAACAACGCTTTGGTTTCAGGCTCGGGGATATCTTTCCTCCTGGAGAAAGTTGATCGAGCGGTCACAGGTCTTAGCACGGACTGGTGTAGTAAAGGCTGCTTAACGTCGAGCATGTAGTGCATTGGGCGTCTCGCGAGACAATATGTTAGAATGTCGGCTTGCTGAAAGTCATCTGCGTACAGTTCAAGGCGCACAGCAAACCGGGGACAAGATCCTGGCAAGTTGAAGCTCATCATCGCATGCAATCCGTCTTGCGTGCAGTCTGCTATCCGCTGAACATCCTACAATCGTTGGATATATAGATGCATTAGAAAAGGACCCGATGCAATATTGCAAAGCAAGCAAACAGCCGCCTTCGGCGTCACGGCTCAGCCCGACTCCTCGATGCGAACCCTCAGTGCACTCGACCCGAGAAGGAATACACTCAACGCTGGGCGCCCCTCAACCCCTCAACCCTGAACCCTCTCCAAGCATCAGCACCTCTTCCACCCTAACTGATTGAACCGAGTAAAATGACGCACCTTGACCAGCGGCCGAACCCCCGCGCCCTGGTCCTTGAGGGTCGCCGCCTCGTACCCGCGCACCTCGCGCTCGTACGCGCTCAGCTCGCGCTCTTCGCCCCGTGCGTCCTTTGCTCGCTTGGCGCTCGGCTCAGGGGACGCGGACGCAGGGGGAGAGACGGAGGAGTCGCCGGAAGGGAGCGGGCGCTTGCCGCGGTTCTTCTATGAGGGGGTGCGGGTTGGTTAGCGCAGGTGCGGGGCGGACGGGGTAGGAGGTGGAGAGACGCACGAAGCGGTCTTCGAAGGCTTTTGCGCTTGGGTAACGGAGGAGGGAAGGGAAGGGGGGGGTCAGTAAGAAGGGAGATGGGGAGGGGCTTGGAATGGAACGGCACGATGGGCTTGGGGGGTGTGCGGGCGGTGTACCCGCTTGGCCGGAGGCTCTGGGAACTGTAGGGAAGGAGAACCGGGCCCTCGACCCAGACCAAGCGCATGCATTCCGCCTCTGCCATCCTCTTCGCCCCACGCGGCAGAGCGAGAGGGGAAAGGGGGAGGGAAACTTACCGCTCCTTCTTCTTCTCCACCTCCTTCTTTTTCTCCTCCGTCGAGTCGCCCTTCTTCTGGAGGCTCGCAAAGCGCGCGAGGAACGACCCGTCGTTCGCGAACAGGTTCTTGGGCTTTTCCTTGGGCGCAGCGGCAGGCTTGGAGACGCTGCTGCTCAGTTTGGAGGAGGCCGCGCCGCTTGGAGTGGATACGGACACGGAGGGCGAGGCCGGCGTCGCGGCGGCGGTGGAGGGGTCGGGCGTTGCGGGGGAGGTGGACATGTTTGATGGGCGAGTTGACTGGTGAAAGAGACGAGCAATGAGTGAGTTGTCGATCGAAGGAAGATGTTGCCGGTAAGGGTTGCGGACGAACCGAAAGAGCGGCGGTTGGTCAGCAGGCGAGAAAGGAAGTATATAAGCGTTGAAATGCGATCAAGGAGCTGATCCAAGCGAGTTGATCGATGCGAAAGGCTCGAGTGTGCGATGGGCAGCAAGGAGATGATGACGGTGAAAGGCGAAGAGTCGGCTCGCGCGCAGCGGCCATTTGTCGTGTCGAGTGCACGGCACATAGGCTGTATAGCGCACTCACCATCCCCCCCGTCGAGTATGGCCTCCTCAACGACGACGTTACTTCCTCTCGTCGACGCGTGCGACAACATCGACCTTCCGCACGCAGACGCGTCCATCTCGTCCGAAACCCTCACCCCGCTCTACCTCGCGCTCCCGCCGCTCCCGGGCCAGAAGCCGATCGGGCTCCTCCGCCCGAGCGTGCTCGCCGCGCTGGAAGAGGACAATGCCTTTCAAGGCTCTGAGAAGGCGGTCTGGGACGTCCGGAGCGGGCTGGGCGTAGGGTTCCGGGGATGGCTAGGCTCGACGGAGGAGCGCTCGCGTGAGGTAAAGCGCATGGTGCACCGGTGGAGGGAGGAGAAGCAGTTCTGGGAGGAGCTCAAAGGTGCGTCTTTCCTTTCACCTTTTCAAAGCTTTCATTGTTCTTCCAGCTAAAGGGACTGGGTTCCCGCCCGCAGGGTGGCGCAACGAGCTGTACCCTGTCTACGGCCCGCCGCTCTCCCCCGGCAACCCCTTCATCGTCTTCACCGTCGAGCGCGCCGCGTCCGGGCTCTTCGGCGTCCCGACGTTCGGGATCCACCTGACGGCATACACGCCCGACTACCGGATCTGGGTGCCGCGCCGCTCGCGCACAAAGCAAACCTGGCCGAGCAAACTCGACAATGTGCGGCCGGCCCTTTCCGCCTTATCGCATCCCGTTCGAGCTGCAGCTGATTCTGGGGGGGGGGGGGGGGGCACATGGGGAAATCGGGCGAACATGGTAGGACCAATTGGGCTGCGTTGAGAACTGTGTTGCGACCAAGGGAGACGCAAGGGCCCCGAAGCCTGAACTCCACCGAAAGAATGAGTCGTGTTTCCTCCGGGACTGAACGATGAAAGAACCCAGGCCTCACCGTAGAACGCATGCGCCCAGCCCAGCTTGGGGGAGGCATTCGGCATCCCGCTGAGGAGCGTGTTCGCTTGGGCATCCTATAAAGATTCGAAAGCCATCAGTCGTGGGGATCCCCATCGTATGTCTTGCTCGCATACCTGCAATCCTACGCCAGCCCCATTGATCGCATAAGCCACGCAGAAGAGAGGGAACGGCTGTGCAGTGACAGGGTAGGCGCAAGTTCAGTGCCGCATCAACACATCAATAACAGTAACGTTTTACCGGTGCCCAGCACTGGAGAGAGTACGCTACGACCTGCAGCGAGGCTCCTAGAGCAATGACCTGTGTGCTAAGTCAGTTGAAGCCGCAGGCTCAAGCGGAATGGCCCATAACGTACGCGTCCGAAGCCATGTCGGTCTGTGAGGAACACATTCAACAGTGATGCGCTTATGAAGCCGCAGAAGTTGGAAATGAAGACGAGGGACACAATTGTATAGCCGATAGAGTAGTGCTCTTCCATCCGTACCAACAGCGGGCCTGTAGTCGCGTCATTCTGCACCCATCTCCAATGTCAAGAGGACGATAAGCGCTACTCGATAATAGAAAGCTTACCCAGCTGGCCATGAACAGCGACAGAAACAGTGCGCCCAATGCAATTCGCTCTTGCCGCTTGTCGGCAAGAAGAGGTGGGGCAGCTACCGCGGCGGAAGTGGGAGTTGGTGGATATACATGCGGTGTGAGGGACGACTTCCTAGATGCCGCAGGGGATGCAGGTGCCATTGCGGATGCCGGGATCTCGACTTCTGCCACAGTGGTGGCCATCATGGGTCCTGGATGCCTGCGCGAGATCCTTCGAGGGCGCAGCAACAGTGCAAGAGGAGAAAGCCAAGACCGACCGGCGTTTTGCATTCAACTCATCACCGCGTGGATGGGGTTAGCCGCGATAACCGCCCTAACGGTCTAGATCTTTGATTGAATAGCGGTGCTTCCGGCCCGGCCTGCTGAACAGGGTTGTGGTCCGGCAACAGCTAAAATGACTGCCATTCCCCTTCGCAATGACAAGGGTGTGTTACATTCGAAGTTACCGTAACTTTTGAGTGTGAGAACGAACCTCAGTATGGCAAATCATGTATGCCAAAAGACGGCCGTGCTCACGCAGCAAATGTGAATTGTTGAAGCTGTCATCACTTGGGTGGGAGGCCACATACCTGCGTGAAGTATTGATTGTAGAAAGACAAAGATATCAAAACATACCCTTACTCGGTGCTGAGAGCGCAATAGAGCGCCGCAGGTGAATATTCTACGGCTACAGGCACCAACCATTGCTGCTTTCCCAGTAATCTTCTCTCCACACCCTCTTGAAGCCCTTAGTTTTCCCAAATAGTTTATTTAGAATAGCCGATTTCTGGTCGTAATTTCAATGCCACTGGCAGAAGTACCCATGATATGCCATGACGCAGGCTCAATACACCTTCACACCAGGGCCTGTGCCTTCCTTTGTTCCATTAACCTACTCCATCAGTGCTCTTTTCAAACAACCATCCACATGCCAGCTTCCCTTCCGTTTCCTCAGCTTTGGATTCTTTTACGAAGGTCTGCTGAGCACTGAGAAAACAAGGCCCCACCTTCAACCCCAGTGGGGGCCCTTCTGGTCCTCACAGCATGCCTGTCCTTATGTCTTATCTGGTCAAGATCACATACTGTTGGTTACTTTATACACCTTTCTACATCTTTTAAATGAACTGCAATGCCGTTACAACATGCACCCAGCATCTTGCTGCTCCAGCTCCTGGTTGCTTTTGCTACCCCGACTTGCCCTCAGGCCCTGTTTGGTTTTCACTATTTTGCATGTAATGAAATCATGTGAGGTTTTATTGAATAACGCGACCAAGATTGGTTCATTAGTATAGTGGTTAGTACGTCGGATTTTGATTTACTATGAAACTTCCGAATACCTGGGTTCGAACCCCAGATGGACCTCATTTTGTTTGCTGCTCTGTGCGAGGTGGTGTGGGCTTGGGTGATGCAACCGGTTCTCAGCGACGGCAACAGCACTTTTCGCGTTCTTTTGGTAGTCGCCCGAGGGGGTGGGCCCAGGAAGACGGTTGCATTTGTTTATTGCAGGGCGATGTTTGCTGGATTGGACGGACGCGCCGCCACCGCCGCCAGCTGGCAGTCCAAACAAGCGCTGGCAGCTGCTGCCACAGCCCAAGCGGCATATGGAGCCTCAACAGCCTATATAAGCAACATTATGAGCCCGAAACTGACAGACACCTTTACTCCAGCCGTTTGCTTCACAATTTTGTCCAGAGAGCCGCAATACATTTCCCCAGGGGAGACGAGGCAGGCAGACAGAAGACATTTTAGTACAGCGCCGTGTCTCTCTTTCGGTTTTTATAAGCCATTTGGATCGAATGGTAAATCCGTAGTTGTAACGCCCCCGACAACAAAGGCGTCCATGATAGAGTAGGGACGTACAGTAGGTAGAAAGCCATTCGCGCGGGAGGGAGCTCACGGTACGAGTAGAATCCCAGCTGGCCGCCGTAACAACCGTGAATCTTTACAGAGCATCCGTGAATATGCTAAGAAGAATAGACCCGTAAAGGCCGAACCAAAAGCGACTGGCAAGGCAGTCAAGATGTCGCACAAGAGTGGAAGTCCCTTCCGAGAAGGTCCACCAGCGCGACATTTAAAGAATGGAACAGGGTATGCGAATCCCCTCATAACTATTGCACAGTACGGAAGACCGCAAAGCAGCCCAGCACCAGCCCATCACAAATATCCTGCTGGCCAATGGTTCAAGGTCGTCCAC
The DNA here is from genome assembly GCA_000826855.1 of Basidioascus undulatus. Classification (NCBI taxonomy): domain Eukaryota; kingdom Fungi; phylum Basidiomycota; class Geminibasidiomycetes; order Geminibasidiales; family Geminibasidiaceae; genus Basidioascus; species Basidioascus undulatus. Next base: position 1,569 of record JTLS01000822.1, on the reverse strand, counting down.
CGTGCAATTCCAGCTTCTTCGAGCTGAATTGACGTCGCAGAGGATAGAACCACCTCTATGGACAGCTGAGCTGAGTAAGCCGAGGTATCGTGCTCTTTGCGACTAAATCTTCAGAGTCAAATGTGTTCCTCATGATCTAATTCAGCAGACAACGCAGAGCTAGGGGCCGATAGGCTCACAATGAGCTCGAATGACTTCTATTGTAAGTGCTTCAAAGACTTTGATCAGAGTGCGAAGAACGGCTGGAAGGTCTCGTGACAGGTGGCGCAGGGAATGCAGGTCATATACACCCAGGCGGTGCAAGGTTTCAGCTCATGAAGGAAAGACAAGATGCAGTACCAAGGCAGGTTGACCTGAAGAAAGACTCTGAAATAAATTATCCCAAGGTATGGGATGTTCGTGTCGGGAAACGCAGTCCGAGAAGTGGCGACAGCTATCGGCGGTATCACGGCCTACAGTGCAGGCAGTGAATTTGCAGGGGCCATGCTGGACTCAGTTTCCGCCATCTGAAGAGTGTTAGAATATTTGATCCATCTCACTCGGCTCATAAAAATGCCCGTTGATGGTCGGCCGGTACACTGTTGTTCGAGTGATGCAAACTGCTGCGGCTTACAGTTGGACATTGAAGCTGCTCGGCTTCCTGGGAGTGCTCCGGGGTGTATAATCTGTGGCTATGCTAAAAATTGGGTCAAGTCTTCCCAATCCTACCAGTTCCGCCTCCGCTCAAGGCGTGATGGAAAAAAGAAAGTAAGCGTTGGCAGGCGAGGGTAATGAATCCGGAGTCGCGCGGGAAAAGATCTTGAGAGGATTGAGGACGCGTTCAGGCTCGAAGGCCCGCCCCCGCGCCCTCTTCGCCCTCTTCCCCCATCCTCGCCCGTTTCCACCCGCCGCCGCCAGCTAGCGCGTCTCGCCGCCGACCACCGCGTCCTCGCTGCCTCGCCCGCTCTCCCCGACCCCCCGACCGCCCTAGAAACCCGCACGGCGCCCGCTGAGCATACATTGCACACCGGGGAGCGCGTCCTACTCCTCCTCGACCCCCTCGGGACGTCATCACCCTCCCAGACCACGTTCTGCGTCCGACACCGCTCTCAGCTCGCTCTTCTGACCTCGGCTTGGACACTCTCGAGGGCCCCTCACACCCTTCAGAACATCTCGTTCGTCTTCGTCGTCGCTGCACGGCACACTTTCACGTGCTCATCACACTGCAAACCCGCACCAGCAGCACTCGGCCTTCGTTTGGCGCCCTGCCACGCATCTAGAGCCCTCGGAGTGGTCCGGAGTGACGGAAAATCCCCCTTTGTAAGTTTTCTGTCAGAGTCTGGGCGAGATTGTGGTGGGTGGCATTGCTGGAGAGTGCCGACGGGGGTTAAGGCGACGGTGTTGTGCTTTGACCTCGATCATCCCACTATCTTAGGCGTGTCCGCACGCCCTGCAAGGAGAAAACTAACAAATAATCCTTAACTTTTCCCTCACCAGTCTGACATCTCGCCGCCACCCTCAGACCCCTACCCGTCCACTTCATCCTGACATTGCTTTGCGTCCCCCGCGCCATCAACATGGGAAAAGCTG
>JTLS01000821.1:0-13344 GCA_000826855.1 Basidioascus undulatus | reverse complement strand
CAGTTCCCGTCCCCCCCAATTCCCAATTCCCCATTCCCCTACTTCCTCCCCCTCCCTTTCCCCCTCTCACTTTCCCTTCTCTTCTCTCCGCCCTCGGTTTTGAGTTAGTATGGTAGGAAGGCGAGAACTGATATGAAGACGGGGTGGGGGACCAGAGCACCGTCTCATCGACGACATGGTCGCGCAGGCGATCAAGTCCGACGGCGGCTTCGTCTGGGCGTGCAAGAACTACGACGGCGATGTCCAGTCTGACATTCTCGCCCAGGGCTTCGGCTGTGTGTGCCCTTCCCTTCTCTTCTCCTACCTCCCCAACTAACAATCCCTCTCTTAAACCCAGCTCTCGGCAGTCCGTGTTGCTATTTTCGTGGAGGGAAAGGGAGAAGCCTATGTACTGATCTGTATGGTAACCTGCAGTGATGACCTCCGAGCTCGTCACGCCCGACGGCAAGACGCTCGAGTCCGAGGCCGCGCACGGCACGGTGACGCGCCACTGGCGCGAGCACCAGAAGGGCCGCGAGACGTCGACGAACCCGGTCGCCTCCATCTTTGCGTGGACGCGCGGGCTCGCGCACCGCGCCAAGCTTGACAAGAACGATGCGCTCTTGAAGTTCTCGCGCGACCTTGAGGAAGTTTGTATCGAGACGATTGATAAGGACGGGGTGATGACCAAGGTCTGTCTCTGCTTCTTCCTTCCTTTCTCTCGGCTTCCTTTTTTCTCAGATATTGATGATCTTATTGGTTGCACGGTATAGGACCTCGCCCTGGCCATCCACGGCAAGGAGTGCGTCCCTCTAACCCTTCCCCCTTCCCTCCCCACTTTCTCCCAAACTAACTCCTCCCGCCTCCCCGCCCACAGCCTCAAGCGCGAGCACTACGCGCTCACCTCCGAGTTCATGGACCACGTCCGCGTCAAGCTCGAGCAGAAGATGAAGGCGCAGCAATGAGCGTCGTCTCACCCTCCCCTTCCCCTTCCGTCTTCTTTCTTTCGCCTGATTCGTCGCATTGCACTTGCTTGAACCCCCACGTAGAATGACAAGATGTTACCCTCCTTGATCTTTGATTTTGATTTTTGCCGTTGATACAATAGTTTACTTGATTCTCTGTTTTTTGAATGCATTTGGGAAAACGCATTGAAAACTGTATGCGGGCTGCGCTCTGGATCCCGATCTGGATCCCAGGTCTTCACAGCACTTACGCGCACGCACACGACTCGCAGCAAACTCGTACGAAGTCCCAGCGTCCCCAATATATAATTCCCGGCGCTCATCGGCTCTCCCCTCCTCCCATCCCCTATCCCGTCGTCTCCCTTCCCTCCACCCCGAGATAAGCGGCTATTCGGGACGGACCGGGAGGCGATTTGTGCGCTCTCGTTTCGGAGGTGGACACGTGGGTAGGCTGGCGTGATTGATCACGAGGGGTGAAACGCGGAGAAGGGTTCTGGCGGGGCTGGCGGTCCGGTGGGTGCGCGATGAAAGACGGTGAAGAGGTGTGAGCAGGTTACAATCTGTGTGGGGATTCTTGTGCGTTATGTAGTCGATGACGAGAGAGACTCAGGCAGCCTGAGACAGGAGCGTCCCATTTCAGCCAGTTGCACTCGGACTCCTCCTGGGCGTCGTGTAACGTGTTGTTCCCAATGGAGATGCGAGGGCGACGTCCAACTTGAAAGGATGTTCTTCAGCCTGTTATGTAAGAGACGGTACACTGCACGGTAGGGTATATGACAGAATGAGTGTTGTAGAATGGCAAAGGTGGACAGGGCGTATGGGATCAGCGTGGCAGCGTTGCAGCGCTGACCGGCAGACTGCAATGCATTTGCTCACAAGGGATATTGCGGTTGGCATGTTAGCTCGGAAGTTCTGCTTCGGTTCATTCGAAAGAGAACGGCTCAACGTCTTCCTGGCGAGCCCATCGCAATACCCAAGTGAACTCAGCGGACAGTTTCACGGAAAGATGACGTTTCACGACTTGTGCTGATGCTTTCCAGCCAAACGCATATCCTTCCGACACTTTTAGGAGATTCACCAGCTCAACATTCAAGCCAAGATAGGGTAAATACGGATCCCGCAGCCGTGGCGTCTACTGCTTCACCTTCTCTGGCGGCATGCACAAAAAGCCCACTGTGCAAAGGCCAACCAGTACAATCTGCAAGATGACAAGCAAAAATCAATCCCGGCAGATTTAGAGGAAGACGGAAGGACGACATACGATCAACCCGGGCAGGACGTCCACGCCGACGAACTGGGCAGCTTGGCCGAAGACGAGCGGACCGACTGCGGATCCTAGGAGTCCCATTCCTGTATGCCAGATAGGATGAGACAAGGAATGTGAGGGCCTGTAGTCGCTTTCGCGGAGAGGGTAGGCACCGTACCAATAATGAGCGACACCACGGCGTTCTTGATGCTCGGCGGTGCACGGTTCGAAACGAGCGAAATGATGTTCGGGATGATTGGGCTGAACCGCCTGTATCAGCCATCACTAAGTTTTGAGGAGCATCCGACACCTTCCCTTGCTCACCCAATGAAAACCCCGACGAAAGCGACCGCGACCGCTACTCCCACTGTGTCCTTCACTCCCCAGATAATCCCGAGGAGACCAGCAGCGAGGACTGTGAGCGAAGTGTTCGAAAGCCGTGCGCCCAGCTTGTGAGAGGGATACGCAAGCGCAATACGACCAATGGCGACACCTGAGGAAAAGGGCACTCAATAAAAGAGAGTGGGTAGGAGCGGATCCGTGGGAGGGGCTGCATACCTCCCCAGAAACCCGAAAGCTGGTACTGGGCCAGACCGTCTTGAGCGTGCTTGACTTGCAGGAGGTATTCGACGATCCAGGAGCTGGATGCGTCGCCGCAGTCATGGCGTACATTTCAGCGTTGTAGCAATGAAGAGGGATACACTATCGGAAAGGCACCTAAACGTGTCCTGCAGGGTGAACATCAGAAGGATAAGAATGCCTCCGACCCTGTTATCCCTCAGCGCATGAGATTTTCGTTGATAGGCAATATGGCGGCGTGAGATGGCGCACCAGACAGTCGGCAGCCTGAGGCTCCGACGAAGGCATTGCGCTGCAGTCGTCGCCTGCGGGTTCTCCTCGATTTTGGGAGAGTAGGAGGCGAAGGTGATGAACTGCACGGGTGCAAGAAGGGCGGCAAGACCGCAAGGGAACCAATAGTACAGCTTCATGCGGAGGAGAAGAGGTGGTGAGAAGAGACCTCTCCGGCGAAAACGACAGGGGAAGGGTCGCTCACGTTCCAAGCTGCGCCGTGCTGGGCGAGAGCACCAATGATGAACGGCGCAGTCAACTAAGAAACAAAGTGAGCCTGGTCCACAGCGTCCTCATCTACAGTTAAATGCGAGCGTACCGAGCCGACCGCAAAGGAGGAGTACACGATGCTCATCAGCGGTCCATTCTCGAACTGTATCAATGATCGTCAGAAAAGATGGCATAGGGAAATGACTGCGTGCTGTTGACCCACATGAGCGATTGCGCTGCTCGCTGCCGTATCATATAGCCCGCCGCCTGAGCCGAGGAGGACGAGCGCAAACACCAGCGCGGGATATGGAGGTGCAACGGCTGCAAGGATTGCGCCGCCCGCGTACACTGCACTCGAAAGCTGATGGAGAAATGGCCTGGAGTTAGTCAATCGTATACAAGTGAGCGGGATGGATGAAAGGCGAACTAAAAGCGTGCGCTGCATGCCCAGGTGGTGCATCGCGGTCGAGCTCGTTGCGCTCGAGATGAAGTAGCTGGGGACGAAGAGAGATTAACGCTGGTTTCACGCTGGGACCGGGGTGGACTCACCCCAGCACATAACCCAAGAAGGTTAGAGAGACGGTCTGGTATGTCAGACCGCTGTCACGACGATCGTGGTCAGCATATCACAGTTCACATGCAAAGGAGACAGAAAATTTTCACGCACTAGTGCTCTTGAATGGACGGAAGATTGGCCCCCGTTGCGCTATCGTTGAGCCCAATGGCGAGGCAAGTGAAGAAAGCCTTCGAAACAGCAAGTCAGCACCGTAAGAGAGCTTTTCAATGCATCGGCCACTGTAACACGTACAACTGCAATCACCGCCGGCTCACGAGGGACCGTCCAGCGACCCAGATGGACAACGTCCTTGCGGGGACGGGCCTCGGGGGAAGAAGAAACCGATGCTGCACCATCCGAAGTGTTTTCTGCGCCTTGCGCCATCACGGAAAGCGAAATGACTTCGGACATGGCCTGGACAAAAGGAAGGGGAACACTAGTCTTTCCGTACGCAACGTGGTGTGGGACACTGGGAACACCCGACGTACGCTTGAACGAGCGGGAGTGCTGCCAAAGCCGCCGGACGTCAGGGAGTCGAGACAAGTAAGAAACCCGAGGATATGCGTACTGATGCTAGAAAACAGAATGCTGGAACAATCTGAAGTGTGAGCAGCGAGACGAAGCAAGGCAACGAGGCGAGGCGAAGATCTGGACGCGATTGATTGGACGGCAGCGATTGCGACGTCCGGGCCGACGGGTAATCCTCTCAATGAGTCATGCCCGGTACATTGCTGTGTACTGTACGCTTCCCACCTGTCGGAGTCCTGTGCACGCTTTCATATAATCTGTTCCTACATTGTGACCTATAACCTGGGGCCGTAGTAGACAAGCAGGCGGATTCCGAAACCCCGGACGCGACAGTCGTGCTGGAGTGCTCAGCGGAGCTGGCTCCAGTGCAGCGCCCCTGCTCCCAAACGAGAGACTCGATGGTTCACGCACTGCCAATGAGAGACTCTCTACGCTGAGGGCCTCTTGAAATGCTGCGGGTATCAGGGGGACGCAGACCTAAAGATGGAACTTCAAAGCTGGAACAACCTCACCTGAGGCTCGTTTTTTTCGCCAGATCTTCTTTGATTTCTCTTCCTCTGTGTCTTTTGCCTTCTGAAACTGGGTACCAAAAATCATTCTAGAGAATTGAGACCCATGGACAGTTCCTCCTCTGGACCTGCATGCAAGGGTGTAATGCTCTCCCTCACTCTGGCGGTCAAAAGCACCGAATGTGCTCCACTGCCCCGGTCGAAGTACCTTTCACTTATCACGTCTGAAAGCAATGGCCTGGCGTTGCGTGGCGTGGCAGTAACGTCTGGTCAAAGTGCACCTGTCGGCAAGGGTCCGAAGCCTACGACTGCAATGTGCTACTACCTGCGACTTGCGACCGAGTGCCCTTTCGAAGTTGGAATACAGTTCGATTCCTTAGAACTTTCACTAATTCTTCAAACCTCATCCCAGACAATCGAGTTCCTCAAGCCCTTTATCCTCTTCGCTCTCCGCACTTTCGGCTCCAGCCCTACATCCTGCTTTCGCCTCACTTCCCCTCCATTACAACCCCACCATCTACCTGTTGTTCCTTTCCTCCCTCCCCGACCCATCCCTCGTCGCCCTTAATAGGCTTGAACAGCTTCTACAGCACCTCGGGGTTGCCGCGTCGAACGCAGAGCACGTACACGTCGTGGAAGAAGAATTGAAGACTGTCCTGGACCTTTTGCTTGTCGACCTTGAGCTTCGCCTTAGCCGGGAAAGACAGGAAGTTGATGTTGGCAGGGTCTAAAACTATTGCGTGCTAGCGGTTACTACTGCGAAAGAGGATAGCGGAAATCTCGCTGGTCTTTAACAAAGTTCCGAAATGCAGTATCACCTCCAGCATTTCGGTCACAAGTTGTAGAAAGACGCACCTCGCTGCTGAAGTCCTTCACCAGACTGTCGGCGTAGCACCCGAGCGTCCCGCCGAAAACCCTGTCCTCGACTTAGTGCGCACAGTCGCCCTCCCACTCGTCCGTCTCTTCCCCGCGGGGGTGACGCAGCTGTCCCGTGAGCGAGGCATGTTGTCGAGGCGTACCGCGGCGGCGTAGACTGGCTGCCGTAGCGACGCCTACGCAGCCATGGCGCGATGCCCTGTAGGATGAGGACGGCGGCGAAGAAGATGTGGCGCTTAGAGATCCGGTGCTTCCCGCCATAATTCTTCATGAGCTCCGAGAGGTTGAGGACGTGCTGCCGGGAGATGAGGAGGCGATGAGCCCGGGATCGCAAAGACGGCACTGCAGTGGAGCATAGAAGGACGTACACGCGGAGCCACCAAAACATACTCGTGGACTGGGGTCTCGATGAAGAAGTCCCGATCGTCCCCGTAAGGTCCGTTACCTATCCTGTTCTCCGGCCCGCAGCCGGTCGGACGTCCCGCTTCTCTGCGTCGCTCGCGGTCTGGTCGTTGATCAGCGTGAAGGGGTCGTCTCCGACCGGGCGGAGCAGGGGGGCCACAGGCGTCGCGGAGGGCATCGTTCTTGAGGAGTTGGAGGACGAGCAAATGGGCGTGCTGGGACACCTGCGTCTGCTCGAGCGGGAGGGGGAAGAGCTCGGCAGTCGTCTGGGCGCTGTCGTGCGTCTTCGGCGGCTGGAAGAAGTACACCGAAAGGAGAGAGTCTTTGACGTTCTTGTAAACGGAATTGTGGTAAGGTGTGAGGGAAGAGTGGGAGATGGTGGCGATACGAGCCTAAGTTCCGGACATTTATGCTGCGATGCAGGCAACGCTCGCGTCTCTGCAAATCCCGCGAGACAGTGCTCGTAGCAGTCGAAAACGAGCTAACTTAGCCAGATATGTTCCCACTAGCATTGGCCAGCATATATCACATATTGGAGATCGGGTTCCGGACTTACAGTTATTGCTTTCGTCCCTATCCGTGGGTGTTGTGCAGGAATGCTGTTGACCGTCGCAGGGCTGCGCATGCGTGTATCTGTCGAAATCTGTTTGCTTTGCATTCTGTATCTTGATTTCTGGCCCGTGAGGCTGATAGGGGACCCACGACATGTACAGGCTTGCTTTTTCCCGGTGAAGCTCTTCCCCCGCATCTGCTTACGGGACAAGACCAAATGAGATCGATGCAGCGACGCTGCTTCTCATCGGTTGTCGATACGCTTCAGGACTATGGCGACAGGGGGGGCGACCGCGACCAGGTACTAATGGATGAACCAGTACCGGAGGACAAAGATAGCTGGTGAGAATCAGCAGCGTCGCCCGGTGCTGGGAGCTGAAGTTCGTGGTGGGTTACGGCGGCTCAGGTGGTCCATTCTGTCGACTGCCGTGCTTTTCCCCCGGGACGACACATCCTTTCCTTCCCGAAATTGACGCTCAAACGACCCACCGGCATACAGTACACGTCCATGCAGCCCAACAGCCCAACACAGAATGAAGAAACAAGGTGGGTCGGCCCAGCGACCCAGCGTCCATGCGCTACTCTAACGTCCGACGTCCAACAACCAAGAGATCGAAAACGAACGGGACGTCAAGGATAGAATGCGAAGAATACCAGAATTATGCGATGTGGGTTATACAGTTAAGAGCAAAGGCGAATGCGAGTCGGATAGCAGAGGGATAGTGTCCAGGGATGCGATGCGGAGGTATGGTGCTACGTTGGTACAGACACAAAGACGAGAAAAAGAGAAGTCGCGTGGAAGACGGGAAAAGACGAAAGGTGGTCGTGCGCCATTGTCTTATCAAAAAGAAAACCGAAAGCTGGACCATCCTCATACCAGCCCCACCGCGACCGCCAGTCCCAGCCCCACCGCGAGTCCTACCTCGGCAGGGATGGTGCGCCCTGCCCCATTCGGACCCGCCCCCACCACAGTCGGCGTCGTCGCCTCCGGCCCCCACGGTTCCCCCGCGCCCGTCATGCTCGCCTTCATGACCATCCTGCTCTCCAGCTCCTCGTCCCACTCCCTCATGGGCAGACCGGTCACTCCCTCCGCCGCGCTCAAGCGCGCAGGGACGGTGCTCGGTGCGTATCCGTCAAGGGAGGAGGAGCGCAAGGGCCGCGTGGGGGAGGCGAAGAGGTAGGGCTGCGGGGAGGGATAGGTCGGCTGGGGGGCGATGCCTTCGGTTAGGGTGGTAGAGAGCTCGGTGAGGGTTGGGAGGGCGGCGGTTGGCGGCTTAGTGGAGGAGGAGGTGGGGAGGGAGGAGATGGAGGTGCTGAAGGCGGAGGCGAGGGAGGAGAGAGGGAGGAGCCCGATCTTGGGCGGCTCGAAGGAGGCGATGCCGAAGCTGTACACGGAGTAGACGGTATGCAAGAACGGCGTGCCCAGCACCCAGTCTACGCCGTCCGGGCCCGCTTGCTGTTCGCCCACCACCATCCTATCAGCGCCTGCTCCTCTGACTTTCCCTCAACACCCTTCCCTCTGAGGCAAAAATAGAAGGAACGAAGGAAGGGTGAAGGAAGGAAGGGCGAAGGAAAGACGAAGGAAAGGGGGGAGGAACGGGGAAGGAGGAAAAGGTAAACGCACAGCAGCCACGGGCCAAGCCAGACACATCAGCTTGCTCCCGCTCACGCGCGCGTAGATGTAGTCCTCCGGGTAGAGGAGGAACTGCTGCCCGCCGAAGGAGAACGAGATGGGGACGTCGATGTCGCAGGGGACAGCGTATTGGCCGTCTGATCACCTCAGTGGCATCAAAGTCAGCTTCCCCTTCAAAAGAGCAGGAGAAGGAAAGACGGGGATGGGATGGGATGGGATGGGATGGGATGGGATGAAGGTGGGGAAGAGGAAGAGGAGGAAGGAGAGAAGACATACTGCCTACGTGGCGAGAGAGCTGGATCTCGTTGAAGATGTTGAACACGTCTCCAGGCGGGCCGGAGATGCCTGATGTTGCGCTGCGGGTGCGAGTGGTCAGACTTGCTTATCATGGCGGGGAGAGGGGAGGGAGAAAAGGCGGGAAAGAGGGAGAAAGAGGAGATGGGGGAAGAGGGGAGGAGATGCGGGGATGGAGGGAAGGAACGCACCTATCAAGCAGCGCCAGCGACCCCCGCGTCTCCTCATAGCTCGGCGTAATCGTAACATTTGTCCCATTAACCTGCACCCCCTGCACCCTAACCACCCACTCCCTCCACCACTCCCCGATCTCCCCTTGGACCTGTGCAAAGGGCACCAAATCGTGCCACTCGATCATCCTTTGCATGCTCTCATCCCGCACCACATCACCGTCCAGACCTCCTAACGAAAGCGTCGCATTCGTTGAGTTCGACTTAGGAAGGTGAAGCCCGAAGAGGGGGTAGGATAAAGCCCCGGTGGAGGAGAGGGTTTGGAGGAAGGGGCTGAAGGGGGGCGGGGAGGAGGGCGAGGGAGGAGAGGAGGAGATTGGGGAAAGGGAGGATAAGGTGGTGGAAGGGACGAGGAGGCCGCCGGAGGAGAGGGGCACGGTGAAGAGCAAGGAGGTGAGGAGGGAGAGGCGCTCGAACCCGAGTCCCAGGACGCCGGAGATGCCCTGCTCTTGGAGCGTGACGTTCGTCTGGTTCACCATCCCTGCGCGCCATCCCTCAGCCTCACGAATATCTCTACTATGTGCTAAGTGAAAAGCTAGGCACTCACCGACCAACAGCCCCTCAACCGTCAGATTCCCGATCCCCACGTCCTCCCTGCCGACCAGCCCACTCGCGGCGGTCGAGTCCGCGTACCGGAGTGCGAAGGCGCTCTGGTTCGCGTTGACGGGACGGAAGGTGGAGGAGGAGGGGAGATCGTATGCCGGGACGTCGGCGCACTCGTGCGACGTGCAGGAGGGCAGGATCGCCCAGGTGTCGGAGGAGCCGGTGTCGGGAGAGAGATAGAGCGTGGAGGGGCCGAGGCGGACGGGGATCGAGTAGGCGCTGGGGGGCCCCGACAGTGGAATCAGAGTCTAGCACTTTTGACTGGGATTGTGGGACTCCGAGTGGAGGAGGGGGGAAGAAGAGGAGGAGCGGGGAAGGAGTATGGGAGGAAGGACCGCGACTCGCCCTCCTCGCTGCTGCCCAATCTGGATCCCCACCTGCCCCCTCCGTCTCAACCTGCCCGCCCCGCCCTCCGGCACGTCCCACCTCACCAGCGGTACGCGCGCGCCCTCACGGCTCACGCCGCGCGGGGGGTCTGCCGGCTCAGCTGCGACGAGCAGGCTCAGCGCGAGGGCGAGGAGCGCGAGGGGGAGGTGGGGGCGCATGCCGACGGGTAGGCGGCGTGTATTCTCGGCTACGGTATTGTTGTGCGGTTATTGGCGGGCTACGGTATTGTGGTGCGGTTATTAGCGCTGAAGGAAGGAGGAGCAGGAGAGGTGGTGGCGTCGGGTATGTAGAATGGGAATCGAAAATCAGAGAGGAAGGAGCGTGAGGGGATGCCGTCGATGCAGGGTATCGCGAGTAGTGCAAAGTGCCAAGTACTGTACGTCGAATCAGGGGGTGAACTTGTGAACAGGGTCAGGGAACGTCGGAGTGCGCATAGTTAGGAGGCCGTGAGGAGCAGGAGCATTGCTGCGAAAAGGGTCGTCGCGTCGGGGAAGACGGCAGAGTTTGAGCGAGGATGGAAGGGAGAGAGAGCACCCGCGACAGTTAAGCGAGGGACGACGCGGCACGATGCGGCACGACGCGGCGAGCACATCACCGCTTTCTCAGGTCTCTCGCTGTCTTCCGCTCTCAACATGCCCACTTCCAACCATGACCAGAAAAATAAACAATAAACAAAACCCTCCTCCCGTTCTTCCTCTTGCATGCACTTCAAACTTCTACCATCGCCGCAGTCCGCCCCCGACGCGCTGCGCGCTGCTGCACCCGCGAGGCCCTGCGCGGCCTCTTCGCCGGACCCTTGCAGCGCCGCCGGGCCGGGCCGGCGAGGGTCCGGTTTGCCGTCCGCAAACGTGAGTCATGGCTAGAGGGAGTTTGATAAGGTTGGGGGAAGCGGCAAATATATTCTGCAGATGAGTAATGGTTGGCTTAGGAGATATGATGAAGAGGTTTGGAATGCAGCGTATTTTTTGTAGAAAAGGGAGATACTGGTCATTGCAACTCTGTGGGTGTGTGGGTTGGAACATGTTGACTGGCATGTAGAACAGGCATATTGACTGACATATGTTTGACTTGTTGATAATCAGGCCACCACTGGCTGAGTGTCAGACTTGCCCTGTATTCACAGCAGACACCAGTGACAAGGACAGAAATATTCCCATGTCAGAAACCTGTCCCTCACAACTAAGAGTCACTGACAGAAAAGTGGGACTCAGATGAAGGTGCCCATGACAGTGTTTCCAGGACTAAAAACATGTCACTGACAGAACCTGTGACTGGTGGAAAACTGTTGCTGCCAGAAAAGTGTCTATAGCAGAAACCATGCAACAGAAAATTATCTGCCAAAAAAGTGTTTCTAACAGATTCCTGTCCAGACAGTATACTGTCACTGAGAGAAAAGCGCCCACAACAGGAAAAGTGTCTAGGACAGAAAGGAGAAAGGTGTCCATGACAAAAAACTGTCACTGACAGAAGAGTGTCACTGACAGGAAAGTGTCACTGGCAGAAACCTGTCCTATACAGAAAACTGACCATGACCGAAAAGTGTCCAGGACATAAAAGTGTCACTGACAGAAAGACTTCACTGCCAGAGAATCATTCAGGACAGAGCCTCCACATGGATTGGAGGAGGGCTAATCTCTGCACCGCATCAAAGCAGCTCAGGGGTTGCTCCCTGTCGTCTGATTCCAATTTTTTTTATTTTTATTTTTTTGGCTTAGATAGATATCAGATCACTGTGCACAGATTCTGGCAGGATGGCTGCTGGTTGTCATCTTGACCAAATCACTGGTTGTCATCTTGACCAAATCACTGATTGTCATCCTGAACAAATCACTGATTGTCATCCTGAACAAATCACTTATTGTCATCCTGTCAGAATTACTGATTGTCATTCTGGCAGAATCACTACTAGTTGACATTATAACAGAATTACTGGTTGCTGTCATTCTGACAGAATTGCTTCTGGTCATCATTCTGACAGAGTCACTCCTGGTTGTTGCTCTGCATCCTGACTGAATGCCTTGCTGTTATCATTTCTCTGGCCAGCTGTGTCCTTGACATGCAGCAGTTGGCTCATGTGTTGCAACTTGCATGTCAATTAAGATTCTGACTCACATGGGAGATTGGCTTCACCTGCTTCAAATTACCATCTCAAAATATGCTGCCAAAGTAATTTCCAGCTTCTGTATATTATAGAATTCATACACACTTCATGTAGTGCAAGTGCAGACAGATCAGTGGGCAGGTGATGGGATCACAAGATATAGCAGCCAGACAAATGTCAGGGACAGTGATGATTCCCGTGATGTCAATGTGGATTCCCAGACTCTAGACACCCTTCTGAGCACCGATTTCAAAGGTGCATCCATGTCAGTGCACTGTGGACAGATCAGTGGCTAGGCAGTGGAATTAGTGTGATTCAGCAGCCAGGCAGATGCCAGGGATAGTGATGATTCTGGGGTTGCTCACATGGGCTCCAATACTCCTGAACTACTTTGTAACAGAAATCTGCCTTGGACAGAAAAGTGTCCATACCAGAAATCTGTCCTGAATGAGAAAGTGGACAGAAAAGTGTCCCCAGAATTGTCTCCCTGACAGAAAAGTGTCCTTGATATAACAGTGTCCTCACAAAAAAATCAGTCCTAGACAGAATTCTGTCCCTGCCAGGAAAGTGTCCCTGACTGAAAACTGTCAGTGCCAGAAGACTGTCCTGTACAGGAAACTGTCATTGACAGAATGCCACCCTTCCAGAAGATGGTCCTTGCCATAATACTGTCCTTGCCAGAGAAATGTCCTGGACAGAATCCTGCCCCTGCCAGAAAACTGTTCTTGCGGCGGGAAAACTGTTCTTGCGGCGGGAAAACTGTCCTGGACAGAAGTCTGTCCATGCCCAAAAAGAAAAAAAAGCGGTCCATGCCAGAACACTGTCCATGACGGAAGTGTCCTGGACAGCAGGCAACTGAATGCGTAACGGGCAATGCGTAGGGAACACTAGGTGAGTTTCTCTCACCTTCGTCGTCTTCTAGAAAACGTTCATCTGCTTTCACCTGACTTACGTTGAAATACTTCAAACGGTCTCTCTCCCTCTCTTCTTTGACACCTCTCCCTTCGCTCCGCTGATGGACCATCGGTTCTTATGAATTTCACCTCGGAATGAGCATATGCTTGACCATTTCTTTTTGTGTGGATTGGCTCTGTGGCCCGGAGCAACTGTCGGTCCGTGAAAGCGACACTTCAGCTGCAGCGACGCAGAGTGCCCCCCTGTGCTGCCCGCGCCTGTCGACTCTTGGGAAAGCTCGAGTAGCACTCAGGCTTTTTCCAATTACATCACTTTGGCCGATATTGGATGATATTCCGGGATGCCTCGCGCGTAGCGGGTTTACGAACTCCGGCTCAGCCGAAATCAAACGCGACCCGAACGCGTCCACCCCAAATCACTCTTGACCTTCCCTCTCACCATTGAGGTCCTCCCGCTCTCGTCCGCACGCCCATCCCCATCCCCTCCAATGGCGTCCCCCCTCTTTCCAC
>JTLS01000820.1:0-13323 GCA_000826855.1 Basidioascus undulatus | reverse complement strand
GAAGAAGGAAGAAAGAAACGAAGGAAGGGGGGAAGGGGGAGGAGAGTGACGGCGGCGGCGATGTTGAGGGTTGAGGAGTGGGTCGGGAGGTGGGGGCGGTTGATGGCTGTTAGTGAGGTTGGATGGTGAGGAGTGATTGAAGATCGATGATGAGTCGATTCAGCTTGATGTGCTCTGAGAGCGGAAGACGCGGATGCTCGAGTGTCTTTGCGACTCGGAAACTGTAGACTTGTTCTCCGGGATCACATGCGGACTTCACCTATTCCGCATATGCATGAGCATGACTCAAGGAAATCGGATTCGCAGACAGACATCCTGAGCTACGGTGGCTGTTGGCTGCGCAGCATAAAACGAAAGACATCCTCCTTCAAACGCACACCTCGCCGGCGCTGCTGGTTTGTGGCACTTCCAAGCGAGATGAAGCTGCTCACTCTGGACTTTCACGTATGCTAAGCACAAGAAAGTGGCTCAATAACAAGGGACGAATAGAAGGCAAAGCCGACATTGCGAGGCTCGGCCGGTGGGTTCAGGCGTGTAGATGCTTTGCAATGCACGGAGTCGTCAGTGTCAGAAACTATAGGTGCATTATCTTCGCTGTGATGTTTGAGTGAGTTGCTTCGGCTGATAAGAAGGGAAGCAAGAGGTTGCTGCGTCCCTTCCGCTCAAGTCCATTGAACTGTTCGCATTTCACTGTACAGCTTCTAGAGAGTTCTCCTACAAGTAGAACTGGCCTTTGAAACACCTGAGCGTAACATATGCCCCCAGAAACATTGCAAATATCCCGCGGCATACAGGAGCTCCTGGTCTTGGCCAAATTGCCCAACAAGACAGTGCGAATAGACTGCGGTGCAGGTCGATATTCACTGTCCCCATCCTTTGGATAGAGACAGCGAGTTCTTGGCCCGCAGGCTGGTAAATTAGACACGGACCTGCGACGCTCAGCCATGGACTGGAAAACGACCTTCCAACCCGACTTTGAAGCGACGTACCGACGTAGAGGATGCATTTGCAGGGGGCGTCAGATCAGCGGACTAGTGCAATACGTGAGAGATAAATCTGTCAGAACCCTACAATGTCGCAAAAGAAAGCGGGCGCACGGACTTGAGGAGGAACAAAAGACTTGTCGCTGGAACATGGTTCGGAAGCTGTCGGAGGAAGCATGGACGAGGGTTGTGCATTGTCCGAGGCACGCTCAAACTCCTGGAAAGCGGTAAACAAGAGTGAGGACAGATGGAGGCCGATCAAGGCCCAGGCAGAACGGTACCGAGCACGGAGCGCAGATAACGTCGCGAAAGCCAGTATCTCGACAGCTGCGCGAGACTGAAGCCATTGTGCAAGCCGTGCCGCGTCGAGATCGGCAAGCAGTCTTCGCAGAGGTTGGAGAAACGCGTTCGAGGGAGGCCAACTCATGGTGATGCTCGAGTTGCGTAACGGCTAGAAGCGATGTTCCGATCCGACAGAGTCCCGAGAAGGTCGCGCAGTGACGCGCAGAAATGCCGGTTTTTTGTTATGGGCAGACATTAACTGGAAACTTGAGAAAGGTAGTTTATTCTCAGAAGGGAAGGATACGTCCAATAATGCCCTGCACAAGCTGCTCCGCTACGTCAACCGGTGGCTTGGTTTGTTTGAACCACCCCAAGACTTGGTGGCTTGCTTTCCGGGCCATCTCGGATCCATCCGCATGCGGCCTGGCCAGCCCGTTTCCGCAAATGTGGCGACAAGGACAGCAGGATCAGCACCGTGATAAGCGAAAAGTCGAACGGCGAGATGGGGTGCCAGGGTGCCAGGGCCAAGAGCGCGCTGGCTAGACCTGTCGACCTGGGATTGGGTGTCACCGAAGGCGTGTAAGACGACGGGAGAGAAGGACGTCGAGAGCCAACTGAAGCTCCTCCGAGGTGCACAGTGACAACGTCTGGACAGCATCGCTCGACACCTTCAACGCTCGTGATGTCACTGCGACCTAGTCAGAGACAAAACTGCGCACCTTGAGCAGCCCCTCACGAAAGATCTCCTCCGCGCTCTGGTCCTTTTGCGTGACGTTTCAAACCGCAGTGCGACCTTCCTCCGGTGCAAGGGCGCCCAGTACAAACGGACGCAGGGAACTAGCGGCCAAGGACGTCATGACCTCAAAAGCCGCGGGAGGGGGGTTGACTGGGCCCATCGATTTGATATCCGTTTCAAGATTATGACTGGTGGTGTGCTGGAGGGTTTTCTAAAAGACTTCAGGCAAATATATTCGCAGATCACCCTTCTACGCACCTTCATCGCGACATCGCCTCCTGTACGTTTCAACCGCAGAGGCCCATGCTGGCCTCCCCCTCACAACAAGTCTGAGTGGGATCGGCTTAAATAGCCCCCTCTGCTTGGTGCTTGCAACATAGCAAGTACCGACTGAAGAGCTTAGCACTCAGTCTGGCAACCGGGTACTGAAAGGACAGCCTATCCTTTCCATTCTGCAGATCTGGGGACCAAATACCGCCACGGGGAGTACATGCTTGTTTCTCCTTGTCGTGCTGGCCTCACCCTTCCCTGGCTCACCTGGTTCCTTTGCAGAATTACCCTTCAAGGCTGTACCCTGCAGAAGACTGCACCAACTAGTCTCATGGTGCCACAATATTCGAAGCTGGGCTGCGCGCGATAAGGACATCTAGTCTAGCGATGTTGTGCTCTGGCATGCGCCTAACCGTATGGTGGGGAAGTCGGACCACTTCATTCTCCCAATCTCGTAATTCTCCTAATCTCGCGAAGGCTGGCAACTGACCATGGTGTGCATACCTCAGACTGGCCTGTTATTCCCATGGAAGTGGCCCGGGTCACCTTCAAACCCGGCAACTTCTTCGACAAGTCTCCTTCGATCGATGTGCCGCGGCTTGTCCAGACGGCAAAGAAATTCGTACTCTATGAGAGATCTATGAAAGGCTGCTTCTCGAGCAAGAAAATAATGAAAGCCTCACTGCCTCGTCCTCTTCCTTCAATGCCTGAAAATAATGCATTGCTCCATTACCCTTGTACCACGCGGCGCCTTTGTTTCGCAGCACACGAACTGTAGGAGGCTTAAAATAGCGTTATCAGCAACGCTCTTGGTAGGAAAGCATCCGTGCTCTAAACCCGTTTTATGGCAGAATTTGACAACGTTCGCGAGCCAAGCTGGCCAAGTCGTGCAATCTCATCTTGGCCGGTATGGACACAGTGACGGGTTAGTGTAGTGACTTTATCTGTTTCTGCCTCGATAGCAATCAGCACAACTCACGCTGTGAAGTAAACCTTTTGATTGCAGGATGATCGAGTAAGAGTCAGAACAAGACGCTCAAAGAGTGTTGCGTCAATTGAATGGCCTTCTTGTGGGTGCCCGGCCTGTCACGTTGTACTGCCAGGCATTGCATGGCAAATTGTAGATACTCTTTGTACCGCGGTCACTTGTTGTTCACGTTATTGGGGGTATATTATTGAGACAAGAGCGGCGGAAGCTGCGGAAACCAATCTGTTCAAGGAGGGCCATTGTGATTTTGAGGTTGGTTGCTACTGACGCCGGAAATTTCATGGAGCGACCCAGTAGACAGAAGCGCCAATACCAAATACGCCCATACAAAAACAGAAATCAAACCAGCAGATAAGAGCGAATATTTGAAGAGGAACAGCACAAAAGTGGCAAGCCGGAACTACTGAACAAATACATGCCTGTTGCCTGTTGCCTGCTGCCATGGCTGTAGCAGCAGTGAAGCGTAAGGGACACCTGGCAAAAGATCAAGGGAGCCTGTTTTCCGACTTAATGTCCGCTGTGACAGTTGCGCAGTAAGTGTGTACGCAGAGCCCAGTACGCTGAACAATCGGCGAAGTCGCTGGCAGGCAACTGGCAGTGGCAAGCTCACGGTCACGGTTAAATCACGGTCACGGTCACGGATGTGGTCACAACCGCATGTGCCGGCGCAGTCTAAGACGCTACACTCTTTTTCTGGCCTTCTTGCATGCTTCATTGCTCGTTGAGCCCACACACTCCTCCCTCTTTTTCTTCTTGGTCTCGTCCTACATTTTCTCGCCGCCTTCTCCTCACCACTTTCTGGGTGAAGGCACAGACAGGGTGGCTCCTGCTTGACCTAACCAGCTGTGTGTGTACATCTTTGTCACATTCTCTTATCCCCTTGTTTGTCTAAAAGAGTCTGACACTTTGACATGCAGGATATCTCGGTCTAACATCTAAGACCTGATTCTTTTCGCATCTCATCTTCCTCCTCACCACGACTCTTCAACTGCCAGTGACCTTTCGCCTACAACACATGGGGCTCCTTCCCGTTCCTTCCTGTTCGTCATTCCGCCCTCCCTCTCACTCTTTTACCTTCCAACATCCACACCACCCAGACTATCTCCTGGTTCTTCTTATCAGATCTCGGGTACCTCTATGACTGTATCCACCTGTCCTCGTTCTGCTGAGTCTTCGAGGAGACCTTCGCCAGCGGTCCGAAAAGCCGAACCGGCATGGCTTGCCCAATTCACGCCGTCTTCGCACTTGCATGTGCAGTATCACGGAACAATTCCTCGACAGACATTGACACACCGCAGTTCCCCAGCCGGCCAGGTATGTCATTCTTTGGGTGAACCATGCTCCTGCTCGACGGTAAAGATCATTCTGGCACGGTGCAGCATGTGCAGACTTTGGCTGTTATGGTGGATGCCTCTGTCAAGCTTTTCAATTCAAAGTTTCGAAACTTTTATATTTGTTGACACTAGTTTACAAGGTGATGTACCATTTTCTAGCGAACCGCTACGATGCTGGCTACTCCTCCGTCCGTTTCCTTATTCACCCTGTCAGCCATGTAAAGCTGATTTCAAGTCGCCCGCTCTCCCTCAGATTGGCGTTAGGCTACGCCAATCTGTTGCACTCAGCTTGCATCGTCAGTCAAGCCTGCTTCCAGAAGACCAGCAAGAGCACCGCAGCGTGTTTTCTACAGTGCTTTTGTGCTTGACCGGTTGTGGCTTCCCATCCCTCTTTTCTCCACCCTTCCCGCCTTAGTACCCCAGACCGCAGCCTGCTTTTCAGGCCGATAGATCCCCCTCTGCACGGCCCGCCGTTTCCAGCCCGTCGCATTCTCCCTCTTCCCTGTTGTCTTACACAGTTGCCGATGCTACTCGTCCACTCCCTACTATCAATTCTGAGCTCGACATGTCCCACCGACTGCCTGCGAAGCCGAACTGGGTCTACAAAGCTTCGGAGTGCTTGTTCCAGCCGCACAGCGCCCTATGTTCGAGGCCCTCGCCGGCTCCAACTCTTTGCTTTTCGAGGTCATCTGCTCGATTGGGTTTGCTGTACTAGCTGGGTTCAACGCAGCTTTGGAGCGCCGGAGACATAGTCTACGCATGTGTAAAAGCGGGTATTCTTCTCCGGTGATGAAAAGCTTGGCATATGCAAGGCTTTCCCTTACTCCGGTTCCGTTACATGTTCGATACGAAGGGACGTGCGCCAAGCTCGGAGAGGTCGAGGCATGAGTTTTCCTCCTCAATGTCCGCACCCTTAATCGCTTCCGTTTTCCGCGCTCTAGTTCTTTGCTTCCCGAGCTCATCTGCTCGACGGGTTTGTCCGTTCTCGCTGGGTTCAACGCAGCATATGACGACACAGGTCTATGCATCCGCAAAAGCGGCTACTATTCTTCTCGTTGAACGTACGACGACTTTGCATGGTGACTAGACATTGTTGCGGAGTTCCTTTTCATAAAAGGCGCCGCATTCCATCCTCCCCGTTTTGCTCCCCACCTCCACTTACCAACATTCACTCCCTATCATGGCGCCATTACGAAGAACGTCCAAGGCGATATCGTCCTCGGCTTCCCCAAAAAGGCCGAGTCCTTCGTCTTTTTCTCCATCTCCAACACTACCGCCTTCCAGCACGCCCTCGCCGCCCACTCTGCCCAGCTCATCACGTCCACTGCGAAAGTGCAAGCTGACGAGTCCGCCATTGCCGAGCACAAGATGTCCAACTCGCCCGGCTTGCTGCCCATTGTCGGCGTCAACGTCGCTTTCTCCGCACACGGGCTGGCCAAGCTCGGCATGCACGTTGCGGACCTTAAAGACTCTCTACTCGAGGAGGGCCAGCAGGCCCAGGCGATTACGAACCTTGGGGATCCGACGGAGGGCGGGAAGCTGAGCACGTGGGAGCCGCTGTTTTTGGGCAGAAAGATTGACGGGGTGTGGCTGTTGGCGGGGGCGGACCAGGCTGCCGTAGATATGCAGGTGAAGCATGTCGAGAGCCTCTTTCAGGCGAGGTTGTGGGGTTTGTTAGGTGGGGGGATGATGGTGCTGAGGAAGATTGATGGCAGGGTGAGGTCGGGGGCGGAGGCGAAGCATGAGCACTTTGGTACGTCGTCGTCGTCTATATCCTCCTCAGATTACCCGCTGACACACCAAGCTGCACTCGCACAGGCTTCCTCGACGGCATCACCCAACCCGCCATCAAGGACTTCGGCACCCCCCTCCCCGGCCAAGCCGTCGTCGAGCCCGGCATCATCCTCACTGGCCTCCTGGGCGACACGATGATCTCCGGCCGACCCGACTGGGCTAAGGAAGGCTCTTTCCTCGCCTTCCGCAAGCTCAGGCAGCTCGTTCCAGAGTTCGACAACTTCACAGCGATGGTGGCATCTACGATGGGTGTGACGCCCGAGGTAGTAGGGGCGAGGCTGGTGGGGACCTTTCTCTACTGCGTCTACAGCATGTGAAGCAGAGCCATCCTGAAGCTTTCCGAAGCCTCAAGGAAGGGCACCTTCGGGGGAAGAGGGACAGATGAAAGCGTGGGATGAGGACCCGGACGCTGGGTACTTAGCTACAGTTCGGAGTAGCTTGACCTGCATGCCTCTCTCTGACGATTCAAGTTCCATTACCTATTTTGGTATAGTTTTTGTTTCTTGTGGGCTCATTTACATTCTTGTTCCATGTCAACCTGGTCCCAGCTTCGCGTGTGTCGTTGTGAAAAGATAAAGACTAGAACTAGACCTGCGTGCCCCTCTGCGGCACTCGCTTGTGCCTACACTGGCGCTCGCATGGTGGATATCTTCCTCATGGACCTTTCGGTAGGCATAAACCCCAGAAACCGAACGTTATGTTGTTGGCCGTGCGGAACATGATTTTGAGGGCTTCCGCAGAAACGGACATGGATAGTTTGAAGAAAGCTCTCAATGTTTCTCACTACTACACTCTGGTGACAGGCAGCGTCGCCGCCCGACACCCATCCGCCCGCCGGCGGGCCGCGTACTCCATGCCGGTACGCACCCCGAGCTGGGTTCGTTCCAAGCCGCTGTCTTCGTGGGCCTGCGAGGCCTGAGGGGTTTGTATCGAGCCTAGTTGCAATGGGGTGGTGATAATAAGAACCACGTCCTTGGGCCGCCCGGCAAGTATGACTCGAACATACAAGGCGCCAAGCAACGGTCGAGCTCAACGTTGACCATGGCCACCTCCTTCTTGAAGCAACTTTTTCTAATTACTACCCTTCACGATACATGTACTCCGAAACTTCTCAAGTCGACTTGCTCCCCGCTAAATTGCGGCAGGTGCGCGGAAGTCGTTTGCATTCGTTCCCATGCGGAGATACTCAAAGTGGGCTGGCGCAGTACACCGTGTTCTTCGGGGACGGGACATCAAAAGTCGTCTCCGAGAACCACAGAATCGATACCCGCCCCGAACTACTCCAGCTCCGACCGGAAGACGACTAGGACGACGATCTCAACTATCTCGCTTTCGACGGCGGCCGAATGCGCGCTTGGCTGGAAAGGCTGTATTGGCCCGTGGTCGCGCTGAACGAGGTAGCCGGGGGTGCATTCAACGTCGTGCGTATTATAAGGTGGTTCTGAACGAAAATATTGAAACTCATGATGACGGCGGCATGCAGATCTACGACGTTCCCTTCAGTAGTCCTCCGACGGCCCCACTCCTCCTACGCACTAAGTGCTTTCAACACCCGCAACCTGTCGAGTGCAGCAAGGGCTAGCTCCTGAGCGATGCCGCCGCTCTAGTGTTTGCTAATGCCAACGCTCCCGAGGTACCAGTTCCACGCATTTTCGCCGTGGACACGAGCGGCGCGGGTGACAAGCTATGAAGCATTGTTCTGGAGATTCGGAGGGGCAGATGGGGAATTTCATGTACGAGCGTGTCATTTGAGCATGTGAGACGGTATGCGGAAGAGCAAAATGAATGTCAAAGAGAACAACGACAGGACCCTCCACAAAGAATGCTGGGCAGTGGCAAAGTGGAACGCAACGCATGTACAGCAAGCGAAGCTACATACTCATTCTCGCATATTCCATCCAAAACTGCACCAGTTTCACGCGTGCGAGGCGCTCAGAATGATTCCCCAGCCGCGTGCTACAACCTGAAGTGACACTGATCCGAAGACGACAGAAAAGGAGTGCTGGACAGTGCTATCATTCTTCCTAAAGTCCTCCTTCTTTGCATACTTTGCCTTCTTGCTCCCCATCTCGTGAGCGTGCTTCTTGTCCTCCTCCGCCTTGTGCCGGTCCTTCTTCTTCTCGTAGTCTTCGTTCTTGTCGTCCTTTTTGTTTTACTTGCCCGACTTTTCCTTACCCTTATCCTTATATGCCTTATTTTTCTTGTTCTGCCGAGATGCTCATGTCTGTCAGACAGATACTGGAGGACAAGTAGATGGTGAGCGCGTACCTTGTGGTGCTGCTTCTTCTCTTTCTTGAAACTCTTCTTGCCGCGTGAATGTCAGCGAGCCGACCTTTGCATGGGTTTTGAAAAGATAGGGTGTACCTCCTTCTCCTCCTTGCCCTCGTAATTCTTACCGCCAAAGCCCCATCCCCTGTGGCCCTCATACTCCTTCTTGCCCTTCCACCTTGACCTTCTGCATCACAGTGCGGGTCCACAGCGTGTTAGCAGCCACTGTCATAGATCCTATTATTGTCTTCATAGAGAGTGGCTTTCTTGAACTCGTCAAAGGCCTTGACCTTCTCGTCCTCATCGTCCTCGTCCTTCTTTGTTGTCACCCTTCTTGTGCTTGTTCTTACGAAGCCCGCCTTCTCACCCTCCTTCTTGTTTACCTTGGCCTTCTCGCGCCGGTCCTTCTTGGCCTTCTTTGTATCTCGTCCTTCTTGTCAGTTTCTGGTGTGTTCGGCCCTTCTTTTTATCAGCAGCTGTTTTCCCCTTCCCAGCTTCGTCCTTCTCTTCCTTCTCCCCTCAGTTTCTTGAACATGGGCGAGGGAATTTCTCATTTGGTAATAGCTGGGTAAAGTCGAGCTTCGAGAAGATGGTGGCGTCGCGGAGCTGGTCGAAACACAACTGACGAGCGAATGGGCCACCAGCCGCAACCCCCTCATCTCGTCAGTTCCTTATAATTGATGCACATTCCCCCGATTCCTTCATGAACAGGATTGACGAAGATTAGGGGATCTCCTTGGAGGATAAGGCTTTCTAGTGGCTCCCTCGGAGACCATCCTGCACGCTGCAAGTCACCTCAGCTCTGCTAAGTAGGCCTGGGCTGGACACACACAGTGGTCTCCCGCATCGGATCACGGCAAAATGGATGATCTGAGGGCGAGGCGATGAGGGTACGGATGTCAGGGTAGCGGACATGAGGATAGCGGGCGTGTAATAGCGGGGGCGAATATAGCAGGGAGAGAGTAAATGGCGTGAGTGTATATAGCTCGCAGGTAGCTTTCTTTGTCCTTGTCCTTAAACCTGCCGGGACGAGAGCCAAATACGGACGCCTGTCTACGACCCGGGCACAGATCGAGATGGAAATCGATCCTGCCAACCGGCAGAATGATCAGAAGTGCGATAAGGGTGTTCGGGGGAAATCAGGTAAGACTGAGGCATTGCAGGCATTTGGGAGATTTTGCTTTCCCGTCGAGGACGAGCACAGACTGTGTAGGCAGCCCACGATACACTAAATAGCCGCATCCTGCAAGAGGTCAATGCAGAGCATGACCTGAAGGTGCCGGCCAAGTGTTTCAGTTCGGGCTGAAGCGAGAAGGACGGCCAGAATTGGGGCAAGTGAAAGGTGGGCTAGAAGCGGTAGAAGAAAGAAAGAACTCAACTGCCGCATTGTAGACATGAAAGTGGACGGGCCTGCGAACGCTAGATTTTCAGCTAACCGAATGGACGAAGCGGCGTTACGGGATTCATGCAGCGGTAGGTGATGAGGAGGAGGGGATATGCACCAGTGCCGAGTGGGAAAGAACATGCTCGCATTTGCGATGGAAAAGTCGAGGATCTTTCGAGCGGCAGCGATGCAGGCGTCCGTCATGCGGCGGTAGCGGAGGTCAAAGTCCATCGAGAAGATACTGCCAAGTCCACGACCGTAGTGGAAGGTAAGCGGTTGCCTTGGATGGAAAAGGAGAAATAGCACGCACATGCCGGTTGATCCGGATAATCTGCGACGGCCGGAACTGGTTAGCCAGCGTGTTCCATGGGGCATGAAGGAGCACGATGCCTTCGACTTACCATTGTTAACGGCACAAACCGCCACAATTGGCGCGCATACTATTTTGTACATACAGTTTCTCAGGGTACTAGAGTCGGGAAGTAGCAGAGGGGGGAACGCACGAGGTGTTGCCCGCTGCCAGCGTGGTGCCGGTCGCTGGCGAAAAGATGCGGCACAGACGGAAGCGCGGGGCATCTAGGATGAGCTGTTCAAAGTCGGCAGTTGCAAGCTCGACGGCCTCCACTGAAGGCTGTCCTGTTGGACTGACAGCATCAATGAAGCGGCGCAGTGGCACAATGATGCTCATACGAAGTCTGACAGCAGGTAAGAATATGCCAGAATTCTGCTGCCAGAGAAGTTGATCGAGCGGGGAGGCTGACAGCTGTAGCTCATTTCCTATGGAAAAAATATGCATCAGCAAGTAAACGCCGTGAAGAAGTGAGGTTCTTGGACGGCGTACGGTTGGTTCATCGAGCGGCCTCTGCAAGATGCCGTGAACCTCAATAATGTCGTTATCGTTTACATGTGCGGGGAGCGCCGCATGGAAGTGCTTCTCCTTCATAAGATACGTGAAGTCCTTGAGCAGGGCTGCTCAGGTTGACGGGCAAATCAGTAGAAAAAGTTGTAGGGTTGTCCAGTGACAAGCAACGTACAGCTGACGATGTCCATCTGGAAAAAGGCATTGCGAAATAACTAACGGGACGATTGAGGCTCAATTGCGTGAGGTGGGATGATGTGGAGGACGTACAACAGGATACCCCCACACGATCCGACGGCCAATCTGTTCAAGTCAAAAACCGCACTCAGAAGGCACGTGAACCGAACGAGAGGCAGATCATTGAGGCTCGAAAAATACCTCGTGCTCAACAATGCCTGCAAGAGGCGATTCGGCATCTTCAGCCTTAAGCCGCGTCAGACCAAGCACGTGGCCGCGCTGAATAGATGGGAGTATGAAAGGAATCAAGGAGCACTGATTGCCGAAGTCGGAGCAGCACGCTCACCTGGCTAGAGGGAAGATAGAGCTGAGCATCAGCTGAACTTGGGCAACGACAGTCAAGGCAGAGACAGAGATTCTGAGTCGTTCCGAGCTTGTCTAAGTAGTGCCAATGGCAGCGGTGCTGAAAAGACCTTCAAAGCTGTTTCGACAAGGGGGAAATGAGATACGTGAAGGACTACCTAGGCCAAGAGCAGTCGTACCGGTACTCAGGCAAAGTAAAGCCTAAACCAAAGCTGAGCAAGAAGAGAGTGAAGAAGTATCAGCGTTGGAAAGCAGGGTAGGTGCCAAGCAAGTATCATACCTTTGATATGAGCAGCATCGCTTGCAGAGTGTCTAGCGACGGGTTTTCGAGCCAAGCAACCTCCAAAGCCCGCTGGTATCAATCGGAGGCGATCGGCTCGATCGGTTGTTCAGCGCAACAGGACTTCCGTAAAACGAGGATAGGGGAAGAGGGCGGACTTCGGAGACTTTGGTAGCGCGACCATCTACCACTCAGCAGCACCCGTCACTCAAGCTCGCGCGATCGGTGCGTCGGGCTCGAGATTGTGCTGATCACGTGCAACAGGAAAGGGAATGGGAGATTCGCGTACTGGTGCAGCGGAGAAGATTACGTGGGGCGAGAAATGATGCCGCGTCGGTGGTTGATATGGAGAGACGAGGTCCTGTGAAGGAGTGAGCACGCGGAGGGAAGTCCGGGGCTTGAGCCGTCTTTGATGTCCCTCAGAAAATGAGCCAGAGGAAGGAAAAAGATTAAGGCAGCTTTCCTTACAGTTGAAGTGAGCAAACTGCGGATTGGCTTCGTAAGCGATCGTACACATCAAGCGCAAACGGGAACGAGCATGCACATGGAATGCCAGCAGCGCTTCACATTGATCGAGCATACAGCCTCTTCACTCCTTTTTTACGTACGTCTCACTCTGCGTTACCAATCATAAATAGGGAAGCGTATATACCCACCGAGCATGGGTCGGGCGCATTGCACAGGAGTTCACCAAGCGGTCTCTGATTTTCCAGACTTTGTGTGCCTTTACACCAACACCATCTTGAACTTCTCTTACACAGCTAAAGATGGGCGCACGCCGCCCTTGTTTGCAGGCGCCGCTGTAGGGCTTGCATTTGGGACTCGCTGGTTCACTGCACATACCAGTGAGGGTCAAGCCCATCTGCAAAGAAGTAAGTCGCCGGCGTGTTCTTGCCGTCTCGTTAAACGCAATATCCGCTCACTTTTCGGGTTAAAGGATGGAAGAAGGTTTGGGTAGGTTCTTCAACAGCGACCAGGGCGTCTGCGCGAGGGCTGTGACGCGCCCGTAAGCGTGCACTCGACATCCTGGTTTACGAAAGGCAGGTGCTGCGCAGGCTGGGCCTGTCCTGACCGAATGAGGTACCGTGAGCTCGTTCATGTAGCCAGGGGCTTTGCTGCTGCCGTGTAAGTGCAGAAGAGCTAATGAAGTCATTGAGTGCGACACCGTCTGACAAGTTCGGTGCAAGCTGCAAAGGCTTCTTGCTTGTGCTGCAAGGTGCTAAAGACGTCATCATTGATCATGGATTCGATAAATGGGAATCAGGAATGCCCAAGAAGTGGGAGGGGCCCGTGTAGGGCCGACGTGCACGGGCAGCAAGTTAGGGCAGACGCTGAGCTTCTAGAGAAGCGATTAAATACTAGAAAGAGCTTGCCTTGTACATGTAGGTTGCATGCACCTATACAAGCATTCAACTTATGAACGACTGAACCCCGCTTTCAGGCGATCTTGTGCAATGACTGTGTGCGCTGGCTGTTGTTTCAATGGGTCCCTCCTATGCATGATCCTTCTCGTCCAACACTGTTTGGCGAGCACGGATGCTTTCCTACCAAGAGCGTTGCTGATAACGCTATTTTAAGCCTCCTACAGTTCGTGTGCTGCGAAAC
>JTLS01000819.1:0-13354 GCA_000826855.1 Basidioascus undulatus | reverse complement strand
AGGAGGGCGGCGGCGGTACTGGTCCCCGATTCGTCTTTGGTGCTGGGGGCCCTGCCGCAGGGGGAAGAGGACCGGGCGAGCCGCTCGTGTTTACTTTTGGGGCGAATGGGGGCGCGATGCGCGTTGGGACGGGGGCGGGGGCGCGCGGCGCGGCGGAAGGCGGCGCGGCGGGAGAGGCGGGGCACGGGCAGGAGGGAGGTGCAACTGGTGCGGGGCCGGAGAGGGTCGGACAGGTGCCTAGTCTGGCAGAGTGCGTTGATCCTCCGTTTCCAGCCTTATCTCGCTTCGAGGGCTGACTGGGGGATGCCCGGCCGCCCCACAGTTTCCTGAACCAGGCCTTCCAGCCCCAACAGCGCCAACATCCTCAGCCCCCTCCGGCAGACGAGCAGCAGCCCCCACGCATGCCCGGGATGGGCGGCTACCTGCAAGATCTCCTCGGCGCGCTCCTCTCCGCGTCAGCAGAGGGCGGCGCCGGCGGGCCGCACATCTTCTTTGGGCCGCAGGGCCAGGCGCGGTTCGGTGACTACGTGCTGTCGCAGGAGGGTGCGTCGGGTTGCTTATCTCTGCATTTGGGCTGGACGTGTGAACGTGGGGGCTGATGCGTGTGGCATTGGTGTAGGCTTCGACCAGGTCGTGGATCAGCTTATGGGCCAGGGCAGTGGGCCCCGCGGCCCCCCGCCCGCGAGCGAAGAGACTATCAAGAAGCTGGGGAAAGTGCGAGTGGATCAGCGGCTACTCGGTCCGTCTTCTCCACTCCTCCTGACCCTTTCTCGTTCGGTGCTTTGACCCTGAAAGGAGGACAGACTCGTCGGCGGAGCTGAGCGAATGCAGCGTCTGCAAGGATGACTTTGCGCTCGACGAGGAGCTCACGTGCATGCCGTGCCGGCATGTGTTCCACGAAGACTGCCTGGTGCCATGGCTGAAGATTAATGGGACGTGTCCGGTCTGGTGAGTCGCCTTCGCCTCGCACCCCGCACCTCTTTCCTAGTTCCCTGTCTCCTTGTCTCCTTGTCTGCTGAAATCCTCGTGTTGACATGGGGCCGATCTTGCCAGCCGGCACTCGATCGCGGACGAGTCGGCGGCGCGGAACGAGCAGGGCGGTGGCGGGAACGGCGGTGGACCGGAGCAGCAACAGCAGCACCAGCAGCACCAGCAGGGCCGCGAGGAGCACCAGCAGCTACAGCAGCCCATGCGCATGCCTGGCGGGTTCGCACAGGACGATGTAGACCTTGAAGAGCTGGACTGAGTCTTCCGACCGCTCGTCACGACATCATGTCCCTTTGTCATTTCGCCTTCGCTCGACCTTCGCCGCACCTCTCCCTTGTTCCTGGTCTCTTGTGACCTCTCTCCCCCCCGCTCGATTCCTCCCCCCATCTTTGCTGTTCCTACCCGCATTTACGACCCGCATGCACACCTACACAACTGCCATAGCTACTGTACTGCTCGCATCATTCAATTGTTATTCTGCCGCTTCGATTCCTCGCTCATGCTCGTTCTAAATGATACAATGCCATACCACTTTAAAAGCGCATCAAATTGTGTTGCTGATTTATTCTGAGATATGTCGCAAAGCTGTTACGCATCAGCGGTGGAAACGCGTGGAAGCGAGGCTGCTGTGAGCTTGCGCCTCTGGAAGACGCTGCCGCCGCGTCGCTCCCGCGCCTTTTCGAGAGCGCTCGCTTCCTTGCGCCGTGACCGTCTTCTCGCTTCGATACTCTCCCTCACCTCCACTCGCAATCGCCCAACATGGCTGGTCGTCTGGGAATGATGGTCAGCATACTGATTCTGGTTTATATTTGCGGTTGTAGATACTGAAGCCGTAGGGAGAACCCACCAGCAACCGCCCATCATCGTCCTCCGAGGTCCGGCAGCTCGGTCTGGTCTTCCTCAGCTCAGGACTCGCCACTAATCTGCTCTGTCCATCACGCAGAGGGCACCGACACCTCTCAAGGCCGTGGCCAGCTCCTCTCCAACATTGGCGCCTGTCTCGCCGTCGTCGACTGCGTCGCCTCGACGCTCGGCCCGCGCGGGATGGACAAGCTGATCGTGTCCGCGCGGGGCGAGGCGACGATTTCCAACGACGGCGCGACGATCCTCAAGCTGCTCGAGATTGTGCACCCGGCGGCCAAGACGCTCGTTGACATCGCGCGTGCACAGGACGCAGAGGTCGGCGACGGCACGACCTCCGTCGTCCTCCTCGCGGGCGAGATGCTCCGTGAGGTCAGGGGGTTCGTGGAGGAGGGCGTGAGCCCGCATGTGATTATTAAGGGGTACCGGAAGGCCGCTCAGCTGGTGCGTCGTCTTCCGCTTCTCCTTCCACTGGGCGGGAATGAACGTAGGGTGGGGGTGGGGAACGCAACAGGCCGTCGCCCGGATCAACGAGCTCGCGGTGACGATCGACAAGTCGGACCCGGAGAAGTTCCGGAAGCACCTCCTCCTCTGTGCGAGCACGTCCATGTCGTCCAAGCTCATCCACAACGAGAAGCCGTTCTTCACCAACATGGTCGTCGACGCCGTCCTCTGCCTCGACCAGGACGACCTGAACGAGGACCTCATTGGCATCAAGCGTGTTCCGGGTGGTGGCATGCAAGTGAGTGGTCTGCGAGAATCATGTTGCGTGGGCTGGGGCGCATTGGAAGCTGGGGCTGCGGCTGGGGAGCAGAGGGGATGGGCATCGAACACGGGAGGAGGTCGGCTGATGCGCCGTGCTTTGTTCCCCTTGCCAGGACTCGCTGCTCGTCAAGGGCGTCGCGTTCAAGAAGACATTCTCGTACGCGGGTTTCGAGCAACAACCAAAGTCGTTCAAGGACCCCAAGGTCCTCTGTCTGAACGTCGAGCTCGAGTTGAAGGCGGAGAAGGACAACGCGGAGGTCCGGGTGGAGGCGGTCGAGGTGCGTCGCGACGGTGTGTCGTCTTGGTGGGGTTCCAGACTGCTGAACTGGCTCTGTTCGGCTCGGGGTGAACAGGAGTATCAGCGGATCGTGGACGCGGAGTGGCAGATCATCTACCAGAAGCTCGAGGCGATCGTGAAGACGGGCGCGAAGGTCGTCCTCTCCAAGCTCCCAATTGGCGACCTCGCGACGCAGTACTTTGCCGACCGGGACATCTTCTGCGCGGGCCGCGTCGCCGCGGACGACATGAAGCGCGTCGTGCAGGCCGTCGGCGGGTCCGTGCAGAGCACCGTCTCCGACATCGACCCCGCCAAGCACCTCGGCACGTGTGGCCGCTTCGAGGAGCGCCAGATCGGCGGCGAGCGCTTTAACATCTTCGAGGATTGCCCGCAGGCCAAGACCTGCACCCTCATCCTCCGCGGCGGCGCGGAGCAGTTCATCGCCGAGGTCGAGCGTAGCCTTCACGACGCTATCATGATCGTCCGCCGGACGATTAAGAACAGCCATGTTGTTGCGGGCGGTGGTGCTGCGGAGGTGCGTCCGCTTCTGATACGACCCGCACCTTCCGAGAGTCCCACCGAAACTTACTTATGTTTGGGTCGGCCGTGCAGATGGAGATCTCCAAGTATCTCCGCGAGCACGCGCGGACGATCGAGGGCAAGCAGCAGCTGATCATCGGCGCGTTCGCCAAGGCGCTCGAGGTGATCCCGCGCCAGCTGTGCGACAACGCCGGCTTCGACGCGACCGACATCCTCAACAAGCTGCGCATGCAGCACGCCCGCGGCGAGACGTGGGCCGGCGTCGACATCGAGTCCGAGGCCGTCGCGGACAACATGGCAAAGTTCGTCTGGGAGCCCAGCTTGGTCAAGATTAACGCCATCTCGAGCGCGGCCGAGGCCGCGTGCCTGATCCTGAGCGTCGACGAGACCGTGCGGAATCCGCAGGTGCGTGATGATGCCTCTCGTGATGGACGATCGTAAGCTGACGGGAGACGGTCGTTTAATTTTGTAGAGCGAGAAGCCCAACGCGGGCCCGCCCATGCCCCGGGGTACTGCGCAGGCTGGTACGTCAAGTTTCTCTGTCGGAGCTTGCCAAGATGACCTGTGGGCTGACCATTCCTTTTCACGTCCCGTTTTGCAGCGCTGCGTGGTCGGGGTCGCGGCCGCGGCATGCCCAGGCGATGAGCGCGGCGGAACGGGTTGGAGTATGTGGTTGATGATGACGGGGCGCGTGTGGTCGGGACGCACAGGGGGCGCTGTGCTGAGGCGTAGACAAAGAAAAAAACATATTTGCTGCATACGGACTGCTTACAGCCTATAGCAGTCCAGGGTTCAGTTGGGGTTGAGTATTCAGATGCAAACAGAGGCTTATTTTCCGCGGGGCAGAGGCAGTTGCGGGTAGCACTGTCGAGCGAGGCACGCTGCAGGGCAGGTACGAGCATGAACAATGGTGAAGCCCCGATTCGTGGTTCGAGCCCGGGCAAGAACTTCAGAAGACGGCAGTGCAAGCAGCCGGTGCTGTTCAGACCCATTACTCGTGAACGTCCCTATGCTTCACTCCCTTTGCAGATTGACTTGACAACATTGCGAAACGTGGGGTCTGCTCATCGGAAGCTGGAAGCCAGGGGCACAAAGGATACCTGCAGGTAGACTGTCGACAGCCTGTGCTCTACGAATGCTCTACGTGTGTTATATGTGCATACTTCGGCTCAAGCTCAAAACGAACACTTGACATAAGCGTCCGAAAGAGACGCTACGCAGGTTGCATCGCCGAGCTTGTGTCATCGTTCGCAGGAGAAGACGTGCTCGCCGGCTGCGGTATGTCTGCGCTTTCATGCGTCCTCCTGCTTTGTACAATGTCCGCACGGCATGGCGAAACCCCTCACCTTTGCAATGCCGGAATAAATACCTGCCATTTCCCTCCTTCTTCCTTTCTCCGTCCTGGTTTCGTTGAACATCCATCTCCCCTTGAAAACCATCATGGCCCCCTCCCTCGCCAACAGAACCTCTTCAACCCACGTTGCGCCTGTGCCTCAGAAGGCTCTTCCGCCTGTGCAGAACCAGTACGCTGTTGTAAGTTGCAATGCTCTGTAACGCGCTTTCTTCGTCGGCTGAGCATCGGCTGGCGAACGCCGACCTCAGCTAAATATCTGAAGCATCTGTGCGTTGCAACTTCCGTCGCATGTATTTCAGGCGAGTCCTTGTCTTTGTCTAACTTTAACCTCCCAAATATGCAGTCAAGAACCAGGCCCATGAGCCATTCGAGCACCACGACCCCGGCCTCGACGTCAAGCCCGGGAACAAGGCTTCCAAGCCGAACTTGCTCCGCGGTGCTACGAAAGTCCGGGACATTACGCCCCCGCTTGGGTAAGTATACACCGATGCAGATGCAGCCGCCGAGCGTTCCTTACTGAGCTTGATACTTTGACATGGGTAGAACCGAGATCGAAGGCGTCAAGCTCGACGTGGGCGCATTCTGGTCTGATCTGCAACAGAGCCAGGCTGATCAGTAGCGGGATGGACAGCTTGACGAGGATGGAAAAAACGAGCTTGCGCTGCTCGCGGCCGAGCGCGTTTGCTCGTCTTCCAGGATCAACAGTGCGGCAACGAGGAGCCCGAGAAACTCCTCGAGCTGGCCAGGTGCGTTCTCGACAACAGTTGAACTGTCGAAAATGACAGCTAGCCCACTCGCCTTTGTAGGCACTATGGCCCCCTCTACCTGACGCCGAACTTCTACAGCATCAAGGACCACCCAGAGTTCCAGGTCAGTTACCGAGCTTTAGACAGAAGAAGCTGGGGTCTCACTTGGATCATACAAATAGGTCATCAACGACCAGCCGGGAGACTATGGTCGCGTCAAAGGCCGCTCCCAGACTGAAAGGACCAGCTACATTGGCTTGTTAGTAGATCTACTTGAATGCTCCAATTAAAGCCAACGTTGACACAAACCTTCTCTTCAGCCACCAAGGCTACACCAACGAACGCCAGCCAAGTGCCTTTCTCCGTTCACGGTTTCGCTTCAGCTGAGAACTCACTTACTGTCGCAGCCCCCGGGCACCAGCTTCTTCGCCGTCCTGAGGGTCCGGAATCTGGCGGAGACACGATCTTCTCCTCCCTGACGGGCGCTTACAACGCGCTCTCCGAGGGCTACCGCAAGCGCCTGCACGGGCTCTACGCGTTTCATACGGTCGGCTCGCAGCTCAATCCGCTCCTGAACACGTTGAGCTGCGCAGCCTATCGATGGGCCGACGCCGCACCCCATCGTGACGGTCCACCCGTGAGTATTAATGGCTAGTCATTTACATCCCGTGTAAACTTCGTGATCTAACGAGATGGTGGCTCTTCGATGCCCGCAGCGTGACGGGATAGAAGTCCCTCTACGTCTCGCCCAGGTTTATCACCGCTCTCCCGCAGATCCTTGGGTTCAAGGAGGAGGAGAGCCGGGAGGTCGTCAACTTCCTTGCGAACCACATCCACAAGGGCCACGACTTCTCTGCCCGCGTTCGCTGGGAGCCTGGCATGGTCGGTCACCTTACTTTGCACTGTTAAGCCTGCGCTTTGCAACCGACACCGCGGTTTCCTGGGAAATAATAAGGTGGTTGTGTACGACCAGCGCGTCGTTGCGCATACTGCTGTTCCTGACCGCCCGCTCGACTCGCGCCGACACTCGTTGCGCATCACCCCGCTGGCTGAGAAGCCCATTCCCGCCCCCGTGGAGGCTATTTGATCGCCCTCGTTTACTAGCGATGAGTGTGATTTGAATTTTAAGAGAGATGTTCGCGAGCGGAGGGAGTTGTACTTGAGCATGCGCTTTCATTTTTCATGTCGTTTTTTGTCGTCCCGTCCAATTGAACGCGTCTTCGCCTTCCTGGCCGTTAACTCTTGCAGTCCGCTCGTTGGGACAAAACGTTGTTTGAATAATCTATACAAATGTGATGGAGATGCAGTGAGTGGAAATAGTGAATCGCACTACGGCCTGTTGAGCCAACACGGCCACAGCAGGCTCCTCAGACGTGAATATTACAAGGGTAACAAGTACGGTTTTACGGGTTTCTCGACAGACTCTCGTCAGTGATACATGGTGTAAAGGAAGCCATTCTCGAGAACGCTTGAGGGCCTTTGCGGTGCCCCCGCGTTGGTGTGACGAAGCGGCAGTCGACTCGAGAGCGAAACGCAGCTGGAGATCTAAGTTCAGGAGAACGAGATGTTTTACCATCCTGTGCGTCACTCCGTCGGCCATTGAACATCTCCATTCCACTTAACGAGTCGGGTAACAGGTCGGTACCGTCCGAATGGGAAATGAAGGTCGGTACCGTCCGAATGGGAAATGAGGAAAAAGGCCGCCCCTCGACTCGCAGTGCTATACCGCGTCGATGGGCTGAGGGTCATGGATGCCTCGAGCTTCCCAGAACTGCCTAAAGGTCATACCATAAGTAATATTACGGAGCTCTGGTCATAACCGGCGGTTGACGAGCCTGCTTCTTCGACGTCCTCGCGCAGCCCCTCCGTCCTCGTCCTCGCCGAACGAAGTTCGCAGAAATTACTAGGGCCTCTAGCTTGACATCGGATTCCGGCGATCCTTCATCACTGTTTCTGCTTACACCAATTTTCGTAGGAGTTGCTTGTATGGTTGTAAGATGCAGCCACTGATCGCAGCTTGCATATCGTAAAACGCAAGCACGGCGTACTGGACGATCAACCTGATGGCTCGCGAGCGCATCGCCGATGTCGAGCACGAAATGACCATCTTCAAGCTCAGGCACTATAGATCATCAATTCGTCTTGCAGGACAACAGAGAACCGCAACCGAAATTGCCACCCGCCCCCTCTTGCAACTCAATGCAGCCAGTGCCTGAAAAAGGCACTACCGTCCGCGCAGCGTCGATCTGTGCCACGGGTGCATAGACGCCGAGGTCAGAGCCCCTACGTCCAGCGGCAATTTATGTGAATATATATTTAAGCTGAACCGAGAAGTCTCTCCTTAACAGTGCTACTTACCGGGTTCTGAAGCCGTGAGGGACATTCACGAATAGCGCCTCCTGGGACCACACCGTCTCGTTCTTGCGAGCAGCGCATCTTCTGCGGCACTAAGCCGCTCCGTGGGGAAATACGTGTCATCAGGTTAAAAGCAGATCCGGACGCGATAAGCTTTGTATGCAGCTCAAGAGGAAGGAACTGGCGGAACAGACCCACATCCGGCAGTAAGCAGCAGCACTGGCTTGGTGAGCGCCTCGTAGTCACCCGTCTCCGTAACGGTTGGGTGAGCTACCCCCACAGCGTCCGCCTCGGCCTCGTCTGCACCTGATTCCAGCCACAACGTTCCCGATGCCCCCCAGCAAATGCCCAACGCGCCCACTTTCCCATACTTGCCCCTCTACTCTTTCACCACCGCCGCGATCTGTGACCGGGCCTTGCTTCTCCGTGGCGGGTACTTCCCAAATCTCGGGGGTGTCCCAACCTTCGTACTCGCCGAGCAGGTAGGGTGCGTGCTCGCACGAAAAGAAGACAGATATGAAAACGTTCGCGTCGGCGTGGTGGGCATAGTAACGCCCAAGGAGCCGGATAGACGGGAAAGCCCAGCCGAAGACGTCGGTAATAAAAAGTAGGGCTGTCCTGTCTGTGGAGGAAGGGGAAGGCGCTAGAGAGGTGGGAAGTTCGCCGAGAATGTTTTCCTGGCCACTGCGGGCCGGGAAGGAGGGGTGTTAACAGGGACGTGAGTTATCATTAACACGGGAGGAATAAGTGCCGCACTCATGAGTGTCAGTATCGAAAAGATCTGTATGAAATCAATGATCGGAACGGGTCATATCAGATTAGCTATGAAGACTTTGAGACACACCGCGAGGAACCAGTCGATCCACCGCTCGGTGCGCAGAGGACAGCGCCTCCGCCACGAGGGCGACCGTTGCTAGACCGACGTATGCAAGGATTCCAGAGAAGTACTTCATAAGAATCACTTTAGGTGTGGGTGTGGGCCTGCGAAAAGAAGGTGAAGCTGGTGTGTGGGCGCTCCCGCCCAAACCACTCCGCGAGACCTTGCATGACGCTTTATTCTGCCTGGTCATGGAGTCTCGTGTGCATGTTGGACTGGTCAGATGTGGTCAACGATTGACGCACGGCGCTCGCAATGTGGACATGGCCGGAATGCGGACATGGTCAGTCATCTGTGGAGCGTTTGGAACGATTCACCGCCAGTGGCTCGGGTGCATAGCCTTGGCATTTCGCACCGGTGTGAGGAGGGAGTCCGGTAAGTTGGCGCGAGGGTCGGTGGAAACAACTTTGATGCGGGTGCACAGGTGTGCGTGGGCCATTGTCCACGAAAGCCTTTGGGAAGACCCGCCAACGGACCTTTGTCCTACACCTCAATTCAGGCTGTAAGTAATACCTATCCCACCCCAAATTGAAATCCTTTGCGGCCAGAACATTCCTTAAGTGATCTGTTGCGTTTCCATGCCATCTTTCCTCCTACCTGCGTCGTCCCCCCGTCCCGCCACGACACTCCGCTTCAAGCCCTGATGACATTCGTTGGCTTCTGTTGAGCATATAACAAGCACATACAAGCTCGTCATATCAGCGTGGTTCCTTTTTCATTCATTCCAGTTTCCGCGCCTTTCACGTACGCTGATGATGATGTCCTCCTCGTCCGACAGCTGCATGTCCTGATTCAGATCACCTTTGAACCTCGAGAAATAACACTATGGACTCACATTTTGGTCTTGAAGTTTCCGGTACGGGGGTAATAAGGATGTCCACTATCGAGCCAATCCTCTGCAAAGGCAGTCGCCGTGAGGAAGGAGGGAGTCGAGATATCGAGATGCAGGGGCGGGGAGTACACACTCAGTCGGTGTCTGAGAACAAACCATTGTTGAAATAGTTTGTGAATAGACTGTATATACGAACTGACTGACCTGGTCGATGGACGTGTTTTGTGTATTATACCTACCGGTCGAGTTCAGCCCTTGTGAGGAATTGATTCAGGCAGCTGATTTGTGACGGACTACTTGCCTGACAACCTATTCCAAGTTAATTCTAGGATACCAAGAATCAAACATATTTATTTGAACAGGACAACTGGCTTGCCGATTTCGAGCCTGTCGAGGAGGAGGAATGCAGCATCAGTGCCAGACCAATTTCCGCCCTGATTCCACGACCAGAAGCTCTGGCCCCCAGAAGCTCTTTGCAGCCCTCGTATAACCTCAAGATAGGATCCTCACTTATCCTAGGTCTCAGGTCGACACACTCACCGGTAACGGGTGAGCTCGTCAGCCATGTCGGTCTGTCAAACTCGGGGTAGCGGTAGATCGGTTTGAAGGAGGAGAGATGTGTGGTTACTGAACTGCTCTGCTCTTGGGAATAAATTAGACCTGGAAGCTGTTTTATGTTCAACAATAAATGAGGTGGATGTGCCAGAAGAACGACGATACGACGACACGCCTGCCACTGCGTTCGACCTCCTGGGCACTCCCCATAAAGCACTCCCCATTGCGTTGAACGAAAGCGCACACCACGCGCCTCACTGAAAAAATGCAAGCATGAACCTCCACTTGTCACGATGCCAGGTGGACCGCGACGTTCGAGTCAGCAGGAGCTACACACTGAGCCCAAGGGCCCGAGGACAGTCACATCACTCCGCCTGACTGCACCGTCCTGTTCCAAACCCGGAACTGGGCACTAGGGCGAGATAGCTTTGGATTTGATCTATCAAGTTGAACTCAATTTCAACTGTCTATTGCAGACCGTGTCTTGTTAACAATCAGCGAGCGGAACGACACCGAACAGACAGGACGTGATACGGAGAAACGCCGACCTTAGACATGCATCACCGCCGAGAAATGGAGCCTTCAGCTCCATCTCGGGAAACTTTACAAGGAGAATTTCACAGCCAGCAGGAGAAACGAAGGCAAGGATGGTGGCGGGTATCGATACTGCAATGAGGCCGAGAGTATGCTTTTCAGACGGCCCTGCGCCGAACCAGACCCGGGGTTATCAAGA
Organism: Basidioascus undulatus; assembly: GCA_000826855.1. Lineage (NCBI taxonomy): Eukaryota > Fungi > Basidiomycota > Geminibasidiomycetes > Geminibasidiales > Geminibasidiaceae > Basidioascus > Basidioascus undulatus. The sequence goes on along the minus strand of JTLS01000819.1, from coordinate 2,472 downwards.
TTGTCCCTCAGATTTATTGCAGATTATATACCATCACCAACTCCGGCGTTCGCAACTTCGAATTGCAGTGCCTGCCCAGGTCGGCAGAGCCGTCGACTTCGACTTCACGTGTTTGAAGCAACGCAGCTTATTCACCGGCTCCCACGGAATACTTGCTTTTGACGCCCGCTTTTGACGCCCGAGCGTGCTTGGGGGGTCCTTCCTTCACGCGATAATGGCACCTCCAGCCCAGGCAAACAAAAAGCGCAAGAACGCGGTAAGCGCTAATCTACAGATTCCAAAGGCGAGACGGCGTGCTGATGGTCACAAGCAGCCCGCAGCGACCCGGCCCGCGAAGCGCACGAAGCGCGAGACCGCTGCGCCCGCTGCTGCTGTTGAGGAGAGCGACGAGGCGAAGTCGAAGAGGGTGCAGGGGAAGCTGGTGAGTCGATTGTTGCTTGGTCTGGAGAGTCGAAGCTGGCTGACGGTGAAAAACGGTTGGGCAGCACCACATTTTGACTGTCGACCTCCGCCGGGCGGGGAAAGACGCGAAGCGGTCGGAGGAGCTGAGGACACGCAAGAAGCTCAAGGGGTTGCGGTGAGTGCGATTGTTCGTTTTGGAAGGTGTGGGTGGGTCCTTGATGGATCTGAGTGGGGTGCAACAGGACCAAGAAGGAGAAGGGCGAGCTGGTCAAGGGCCAGCCCGTGGCCGAGTCGGAACTGGCCGAGCTCGAGTCACAGCTCGAGGAAATCAAGGTGCGTTTCTCCTTTCTTTTGCAACCGTTCTCCAAACCCCCACACCTTTTGACCGACTCAACTCCCTATCGCAGGCCTTCGACCCCACCCCCGCGCTGCAGCACGCGTTCCTCTCCAAGCTGTCCAAGCACGCCGCGCTCGCCGCGCACCCTCTCCTCCCGCCCGCGCTCACGGCCGCCGCACCACCGGGCGCGCCGCTCGTGTTCCCCCCCCCGGCGCCGCTCGAGGGGAAGCTCGCGCTCCGCTTCGCGAGCATGCAGGGCGTGAGCGAGACGGTGCGTAGGGCTGTCCGCACCGTGGAGGGCGTGCTGGTGCCCCCCAAAGCGGAGGCGGAAGAGGAGGCCGCTGAGGTGGAGGTGGAGGGGTCGAAGGCGGTGGTGGAGGAGTGGCATGGGATGGGAGAGGAGGATGGGGAGGAGCAGGCGGAGAAGCCGGCGAAGAAGGCGAAGAAGGTCGCTGCTGGCCCGCCGGACGAGGACGCCGGGTCCGAGGGCGACTCGGAGTCTTCGCCTTCAGACGGCGATGAGGACGAGGACGAGGACGACCGCGAGCCCCCTCCGCTCGACCCCGCCGCGGCCGCCGTGCTCGCCGCCAAGCTGAGCGCCGCCCTGCGGGGAGGGACTTCCTCGCGCACGATCTCCGCCGCCTCTTCCTCTGCCGGCGCGCCCGCGTCCGGATTCACCTCCGGGCCCGACGAGGACGACGAAGGCCAGGGCGAAGGCGAGATGCCGGAGCCGGGCGTGAGCGGTGAGGAGGAGGATGAGGATGAGGACGACGAGGAGGGCGGGAACCAGTTCTTCGACTCGCTCGACGCGGGCGTCGGGTTTGCCGCGGGCGACTCGGACGCTTCGTCCACTTTCAGCGACGCCGAGAAGGTCGTTGCGCCGCGGAAGAACAGGCGCGGTCAGCGCGCGCGGAAAGCGTGCGTCCACTTCTCTTTCTTGCTCTACCATTTTTTCTCCGGTGCGTCGGAGCTGATCTGATGCGGGCGGGACAGGATCTGGGAGAAGAAGTACGGCCGGAACGCGAACCACGTCAAGAAGCAGCGGGATGAGGCGTTCGCGGCCGCCAAGAAGCAGCGCGAGGCGGGGTTCGCGGCGGCGCAGACTGCAGGGCGGAGTGCCCGGGGCGGAGCAACGAGGGGCGGAAGGGGTGGGTTCGGTGGGCGCGGAGGCAGCACGAGCGACCGGGGCGGTGCGGGGCGCGGAGGACGAGGCGGCGGGTTCGCTGGTGCTGCCGGGCGCGGACGCGGTGGTAGTGCCCCTCCACCGCCCCAACGGCCGGAAAGCGCGCCGAAGAAGAAGGACGACAAGCCGCTGCATCCGTCGTGGGAGGCGAAGCGTAGGCAGAAGGAGCTTCAGGCGCAGAGCGCCGCGGCGGGGGCAGCGGGCGGCGGGGCGAAGCCAAAGAAGATCGTCTTCGATTGATATTCGGATGCATGCTTTTGTCAACTTGGCATAATGTTTTGCTGTTGATGTTTAAATATGTGTGCTTTCTGATTGTAGCCTGAGAGAGTCGCAAGCTGTGGTCTGCAGGCGCTTCGTGACGCGTCGAGGACTCTGGCAAGCGAGAAGACGTCAGTCGCGAAATCTCGCCCCCGGTGCCCCTTGACTTCACTTGCTTCCGAGCCTGAGCCTCACCCTTTCTTCTGTGCCCCTTGACAAGTGAGGAGGATGAAGGAGACTGATGGGAGGGTGAAGGAAGTACAAGGGAAGGGCAAAGAAGTCAGCAAAAGCG
>JTLS01000082.1:0-33718 GCA_000826855.1 Basidioascus undulatus | reverse complement strand
AGACAGGAATGGAGGGATGGAGGGACGGCTCAGATTGCATCGGTTTTCTTCTGCATCTGCTCCCATTTTACCGCAGCGCGGCTCAGTGGCTGTCCTAGATCAGGCTTGGTGCTCGGCTTGGCTGCCAGTAGTGGTTGGTTGGCTGGCTCGCAGGTCAGGCAGGTCACAGTGGGGCATACGGCTGCGCAGCGTCGCGTCGCACCTGCAACTTCACATTTCTTCCTCAAGTGACAAATCTAGAGACCTCACGCTTCCATAAAGAGTCCAAGGAACGCTTCCAAGTCCCAAGATCACGACGCGCATCGCCCCACGATGAGCGTGCATCACCGCCGAACACAATGTCAACCGCCTAATCGTCCGCATTCGCCTTACGCCCCCCCTCCTTCAAAAGCAGCTCATCCTCGTCCTCCTCCCCGCTCCTCTCGCCATCCCTTCCCAAAGGCTCGTCCAAAATCCGCATCTCGAACGACGGCCGCGAACTCGACTCCGACGTGGACGGGCTCGAGCTCGAGCCCTGCGAGCGTTTCGCCGCGCGCTTCCGGCTCGAGCGCCGGCGGGAAGGCGACTGTGGATCAGGCCGGGCGATGAACTTACCCTTTTTCTTGAGGAAGCTAGGGGTCTCCGCGAGAGGGTCCGGGCTCGAGGGGGTCTCCGCGAGCGGTGCTGCAAAGCGGACCTGCCGGGTACGCTTGGCGGTTGAGGGAGTGGAGCGACGGGGACGTGTCGAGGCGGGAGTATGGAGCTCGGATTGAGGAGACTGCGTGGACGGCTCGTTACTGCTCGCTTGGTTGGCCTGAGCGAGCGCGGGGGTGTCCTCGAAAGAAACGGCTGCGCGCTGGCGAGGTGCGCCGACATGCGCAGGAAGGGCCGGCCGGGACGTCGGTGTGGGGCTCGGCAGTGACTGATCTAGATCTGAAAAATATATGTAAAGTTGTAAGGGTGGGATATGGAAGGGGCAGCGCCATGCAGTCAAGTCAGCATCGTGAAGGAAACGGAGTGCAAGACGGAGTGCGAGGCAGCGCAGCGGTGTCTGCCTTGCGAAAGACTGGGGTATCCCGTCTCCACCACGCGCAAAGTATTCTGACCACCAGACGCACCGTCTTGGAACTCCCCATCTTCACACGTATCCGCGTCCACCTGCTTCTGAAAGTCCGGCTGCGACACTGCGCTCCCCGGGCACTCCTCCCCCGCGATGTCGAATCCGACGGGCGCTTGCTCCGGCCCACATTGCTTGCTGGGGTTGAGCACTTTCATTTGCTCAAGCTTGGGGGAGGGCACGCATGGTGCGAATCGCGTAACTCGATGGGACGGGACGTTCGAAAGCGCAAGAGGGGGAGTAATGTTCGTGAGCTGCTTCGAGCGTTGCCAGGCAATAGGGACGCGGGGTGTCGACACTGGTAGGGGTGGGGGAGGAAGGGTCTTGTTTTGCCAGGTTTAAGCAGGTTATATATCATAAGATGAAACGCCACATGGACTTACCCCAGCGGGGCTGGACTCCTTCATTGTCCTGCTCTCGGAGCTCGACCGTCCGCGCTGCAGTTGGGGTGCAAGGTCCAGCGCAGGTGGCACAGCCGGGACGAGAGGCGGACCCATCACGGAAATTGATGTATGAATGGGGTCGAGAGCAGGAGAGAAGCTGGAAGACGGGCGGCGGGGATGAGGAGCAGCGAATGCGAAAGGGTTTGAAAGATCGTTCGATGCGGTGAGGAGCGGAAAGCGAGCGCTCGGCGCGATCGGAGGCGAGAGCGGCTGGCGTGTGAAGTAACGACGGTTCCGAGAGGGTTTGAAAGTCTTCGAGTCGCCGGAAAAGGGCTCCTGGGGACGCTGGGTGGTCGAAAGGTTGGGGATCGCCTCGAGTGACCCCCAGCCTGCGGTCGCCCCGTCCACGTCCGCGTTACCTTGCCCTGCGGGGAGCGCCTCCGCCCATGACCTTATCCGACCGACCTTATCCTCGACTGAGACTTTCCTCCGACGGGCGCTGCCTCCCGAGATGGGCAAACCCTCGACCTCGTCCCTGTTGCACTTCGATTTCGATCCGTACTTGGAGATCGGTTTGGGCTTAGCCGCGAAGGAGTCAGGAGGAGCGAAAGTGTGGGTGCTGTCTCGCATATCAGGGGATGGCTCAATGAGAAGGGCTGAAGCCAAATTGATGTCGAGCGAGCGCAATCTGCAGATCAAACGGAGGAATACGGAGGGTCAGTCCCATTAAGTGCAGCCCCACGGCTGATCCCTTCCGGCAGCTGACAGGAAAACTCAAGAAACCGGTGATAGATGTCGACCGAATGGAAGAGAAGAGGCAGCTGGAGTGATTTCTCGAAAGGCAAGGTCGGTGGAGATGGGTGATGATGGGTGAGGACAACCAGGGGCGGGCGAAGGTGCCGACGTCGGACGGACCGGGTTCTGCATAAACGAGACAGCGGTCGGTCGGTACCTCAGCCTGCGAACCGCATTGATTCTTCAAGCCCTTAGGGAACTTGTCTGCTGATGCGAGAATCCGACGCAATGAGTCGCTTCAGTGCAAATGCCACAGGCCTTCGTTCTGAAGTCAATACACGTATCGAGGGTGTCTCGCTAAATAACCTCAATTCTGTGCTTCTAGGTTCATAACCTGGTAGCGATTGCCGGTGGTGAACGAAGATGCTCTCGAGCGCCGACGGGCAGCGTTTCAACTTTCAACTCAGCAGTTCTCAGGATGACCATAAATCAAACAGAACCCCGGGGTCGCTCAGTGTTTGGAATATTCTGTATCTTACGGCAAGGGATGCACGATTAAAAAAAAATACTGAAGGACGCGGCTGAGCCTGTAGGGGCGCAGGCAATGTCTACGCACTGCGTCCACAGTCAAAATGGGTATCAAGCGTAGCTTCATAGCCGGAAGTGTGCCCAAACCGTCCATGCTACCGAAATTTCTACTCAAACAGCGTATGGTATTTCTCCATGTGCGCTCTGCCCTCCTGCCGTCCATCATCTACGCAAGACCACGCTGAAACTGAGCACGTACAGATGCGCGCTCCTGCACTCCCTCTCGACGATCCACCTCATCCATCCCGGACAGTGTCCCTCGATCCTCTCCGTCAACTTCGTCGCCTCCCCACCTTCCACCTCCTCAAGATCTCTAAACTTCCAAATGGCAATACCCTGCTTGACCGCGATGCTCTCGTACAGGCAGCACTTTCCCTCGCGGTCCTCCGTCTGCGATCCCTCGATCTGCACCCTGTTCTTGATGAGCCTGCCGAGCACAGGGATCGTCTCCTCCATCGCGAACTTGGTGCGCGGGAGCTGCGGTTGATTGACCGTCCTCAGACTCGGGGTGGAATTGCGTGCCGCGGGCGGCCGAGAGCGAGCGGAGCGTGCACCGCCTTCCTGTGGGGTTCCGCTTATTGGAGGGGATGGCGGTTAGGACTGGAGATCGAGCAGGATCAAAGGCATCAAGACCTTCCAGCACGGCTGGCATACAGTGGTTAAATGAGGAGCCCCTTCTGACACATATCTGCAAGCACATGCGACAATGCGAGAGTGGCATCGAGGCATATGAAGAGGAAGCAAAGAGCCCAGGGTTCAGAAGCTACTATCGAAGCAAGGGAGCACGTTCAAACCAGGAGCAAACTTCCAGTAAGTGTAGCACTACGGCCAGGCTCTGTAGTTTGTACATGAGGCGTCAGGTCACACCCGTCCAACGCTCTATCCGTCGCGCACAAACGCAGCCCACTCACTTTGTGTCCATCGCGTCGACTACCTTCACGGTAGTGAGCCCCGCAAAGGTCAGATCGTCTCTGATTTGCGCTGGACGCCCATATCTCAGGCCTGCAGACATGTTGAACTCGGTGTTCCCGCCGTAGTCGGTCAGGCGAGTCGCGTTGCTGCCTTGCCAGGTCACCCAGAACCGGTCGACGTTGGTGTGGTCTGGCGAGTAGGACACAAAAGTAAGTGAAGCTGTAAAAGGTGCGGGGGTATATGTGATGCGCACGAGGGTAGAAGCGCGGGTCGTTGGGAGCTGAGTTCTGTGTGATCAGTCTACCCGGTGAGAAAGTGACAAGAGGTGGGAGGAGAAGTCACACATTGAGGCCGACCGTGCTGTGGTCTCCTCGGAAGACGACGTGGATAGCCCCATGCGGACCGGCGTTGGTGAAGCCGGGCTCTGTGGCGAAGAAGCCTGATTCGGAAAGCTCCATACACTCAACACTTTGTTTGCGTGAACGAGTTGGTCGCTCGATCGCTGCGGAGCGCCCGCACCTTCAAGATTCTGGCTGAAGTCGACAAAGTTGTCGAGCGCGAGCACTCTTTCCATAGCCGTGGTGTTGCTGTACGGTCAAAGGAGCATGGTCAGATCGTTGTTGTAGTTGAGCAGAAAGACCAGCGGCAACACCGACTAGCCGTAGAAGTACAGTTGTCATTCGGCGTGTCCGACCGGGTGCTGCCGAGGTTGCGTCCGAGATAATGAGGGAAGCTGTCGAAAACCTTTTCAGTTTCTCCCTCCTTTCAAGAGCTGATTAAAGCCAAGAACTCACGGGAAGTTGATAAAGTGATTCGCAAACACCCCATCCTGGACCACAGACGCGTCTGTTAAACCGCCGCCATTGTCAGCGACGTAAATTGAGCCCTAGAAAAGATATCAGGGCTCACTAAAAGGCTTCGAAGGATCGTCGTAGTCGATCGAACCAAACTGCGTCTCCGGGTCGGGGCCGAAGACAGGGCTCTGGCTGAGATCCTCCCAGTCCCTGTCCCATGCCTGGTACGGCAGCTCGCGTCGTACCCGCACGCCTTGAGCTCCTGGTAAAAGAGGTAGAGGAAGCTGTCGTGAACAAAAAGCATAGGGTGTGAGTCGATCTTTGCCAGGTCGGAGGGGGGTGTGAAGACTTACACGCAGTGCCACGGCAGAAACTGCGAAGCATTCCACACCACGTTGTCAGCGATACCTTTGACGGAAAGCGACCAAGAGAGAGACCACTGACCTCTGCGACCCAATGGATCGTCTGCCCCAACCACTCGTGAATCCAAACGAAATCCTCGTACCGCCCGACCTGCGGCACACCGTCAAGCGCCAGCGTGGGGGCGCTGACCGTGCACTTCAGCGCGGACATGTACCGCGCCTTCTGCGCGTGCGGGAGCTTGCGCCATTCGGGGCGATTGCGGTGGAGGGGCAGTTTTTTTGGGAGGGCGCAGCGAGGGTCTGGGTGAGAGCGAGGGTGAGGGCGAGGAGAATGGGGATATGCATTGTGAGGCTTTGAGGGAGAGTCGGAGGTATGTGGGTGGCTAGTGGGAGGGGTATCTGGGGGTCAAAGATCAGCGTGGTTCTTTGCTTTATAGGATTCGGGAAGACGACGATGTTGGATATGCGCGAGGAACATGCGCCCTCGGCGACAATGCGGCCATCAGCCCAGCCCTGCCGCCGAGATCCTCCTGCCATGAAGGCCGACAGTCATGAGCGGTGCGTCCGGAACCAAATTGCAGTTTGGGAGCAGTGCGGCTCTTGAGCATGAGGTGTCGCGTCCACCAATACGTCCACAAGTTCCTGGCAAGCGCTGGCGCTGTGCGATCCAGCGCTCCGGCCGGCTCGCGGGCGCACGAAGGCTCAATCCGTCCGTCAGAATATGATGAGTCTTTTGCGCTTTCTGGTTGCCCCGAATATCGAGCATGAAAGTTGATAATCTCACCGCGTGCTTTGAAGAGGCCGACATTCTCACCTTCATGGCGCTTCTGAATCTCTCTGCCGGCGGAATTTCCAACCATGTCCACTTTGTTTGCAAGCAACCCCAAGAATTGAAGTCAGAAGTCGTGTTAAAGACAAATTGCTATCCCAAGAGAATCTTCAAATGGTCCTTCTTATCTTGACGTGATCACCATCGCTTGGGTGTGGACGGAGGCTGCAGGCACGAGGGCAGTCTGTGGTGGACGCGCACAAATAGGCGTCCGTAACCCGCTCTTGGTTCACAAGAATGGTGGTCGATCTCCTGTATAGCGCATGGTTAGGACTTTGGAAGCTTAAATGTTGCTTTTGGGCAGACGGATCCCCTCCACCCGGCAGGTGTGAAGCACCTGGGATGCGCGATATCCCCTTTTGCAACGTTGTCAGAAAGTAGGGGGATTGTACAAGAATTATACTACTAAATTGCAATCAATGTCCTGTGGCATACTCTCATGCTCGACATACTTCCTCGGACTGCCGCAGTGAAGATGTGATAACTGCGAGCGTCGACGTTCGACGATTTCCAACGCCAGCTCCACGGACTTCATCAGCAGGGTTTGGGGACTTCAGCATCCGGGAGAAAGTTTCGATCACTTGTATTCGTTTCTGCAGGATCCCTGCAGCGCATCAAGTGTGGTGCGTCCTCCTCCTTGCTCTTGTCTGCACGGAATTCTTACCCGGGCCGCGGATGGTGCGTGGGAATCACTACACCTTCACGCGAGAAAGTTGTGCTTCCCGGCTTGACCGCTACCCAAACCCATCTCCGCCGCTTTATCGCCATGTCGGACTCTACCACGCCCATTAAGCCGCCGAAGTTGTTCAAGAAGGACAAGTCCTCCAAGAAGACCAAAAAGGACAAGAAGGACAAGAAGGGTAAGGCCGCTCCCGAACCCGCTGAACCTGCTGCTGCACCCGCGCCGGCCGCGAGCGCGACTGCCGGCGGGGCGCTGTCGGGATTCTTGTTTGGGGTCGCGACGGAGAAGGATAGTGGGCTGGATGATATCTTCAAGCACTCGGTGCGTGGCGGGTCATCTTCTAAGCCGCTCCAGGCCGCCGTACGCTCTGAGGCTGACCCTTCACCCGCAGGCCGGCCCCTCCAAACTTCCCCCTCCGCCCGCCGTCACCACCCCCGCACCCGCCGCTCCGGCCGCTGCCCCGTCTTCCGATAAGAAGCGCAAGGCGGTGACGATTGCCTCGCCCGCATCCAGCAAGAAGGCGAAGCCCGCTGCGGCTGCTGACGCCGACGACGACGACGAGGTGGACGACGCCGCGCTGGAGGAGTTCGCGAAGGAGCTTGGGCGGGATCTGGACACGGACGAGGAGGAGGAGGTCGAGGAGCTGGTGGATGCGGGAAACGAGGGGGAGGAGGTCGAAGAGGAGGCGCCGGCGGAGAAGCAGGGCGACAAGAACGAGAAGACAAAGGCGAAGAAGTTCGTGCCCGCGGACGAGACGCCCGAGCAGCGCGATGCGCGGACCGTGTTCGTCGGGAACGTCGGTGTGGAGGTATGCAAGTCCAAGGTGCGTTTCCTCCTCCCCGCTTACTCGTCTTCCCTCATTCTCATCTCTGTCGGTCCACCCCACAGTCCCTCACCAAGTCCCTCGTCCGCCACCTGCTCTCTACACTCCCCTCGTCCGCGCACGCAAAGCACGAGTCCATCCGCTTCCGCTCCGTCGCCTTCTCCGTGCCCACCTCCGCCTCTCAGAAATCCTCCGCCGCTGCCTCTGCCGCGGTCGCCGCGGCGACGCACGGTGCGGAGCGCGCGAAGCGCTACCGCGACGAGGTCGCTTTGCGGGAGGGGAAGACGTACCAGAACCCGCGGGAGAAGCGCAAGGCGGCGTTCATCAAGGGCGAGCTGCACGCGGAGGCGGGGTCCGTCAACGCGTACGTCGTCCTCGCGCACCCGCGCCCCGGCGCCCCGGAGGGCGCATGGCACCCCGAGGAGGTGGCTGCGAAGGTCGTGGAGAACGCTCACGGGACGGTCTTTGAGGGCCGCACGCTCCGCGTCGATCGCGTCACGTCCAAGGCGGGCAAGGTCGAGGGCAAGGCCCGTGTCGCGTGGCACACCGACCCCCAGCGCGCGAGGCGCTCGCTCTTCGTGGGCGGGGTGGACTACGCCGCGAAGGAGGAGGACGTCCGCGCGTTCTTTGAGGCGCTGGTGGTGGAGGAGAGGGGCCAGCCGGAGGGGAAGAAGGCATGGGTCGAGGACGTCCGGTTGATCCGCGACGGGGCGACGCAGATGGGGAAGGGCTTTGGCTATGTTTTGTTTGTGGTACGTCCTACCCTCTTCCTTCCACCTCGCGTCTTGCGTCCCTTTTCAGAGCCAAGAGATGCTGATCCCGGCGTGGCGCACGACAGGACACCGACTCAGTCGACGAGCTGCTCATCCTCCCTCAGGAAAAGCTCAAGCTGTTGCACCGCAAGCTGCGTCTCTCGCGCTGCAAAGCCGCCCCCCCTCACGCCCCTCGCACTCGCTCACCCGCCCCTGGAAGGCCGTCTACACCGAGCGCCTTCTCATCGAACGCAACTGGCGCCGCGGGCGATGTACGATCCGGACGCTGTCGGGCCACACCGAGGGCGTGATGTGCCTCCAGTTCGACGAGAACAGCCACCCCTTCCCTGTCCTCATCACCGGCTCCTACGACCGCACCGCGCGCGTCTGGAACCTCGACACGGGCGAGCAGGTCGACGTGCTGCGCGGGCACACACGCGGCGTCCGCGCGCTCCAGTTCGACGAGGCGAAGCTCATCACGGGCAGCATGGACCGGACGTTGAAGATTTGGGTGCGTCGGATCCCTTTCTAGGGTTCCAGCTGTCGCACATGCTAACGAAGAAATGTCTGCGTGCAGAATTGGCGAACGGGCGAGTGCATCCGCACGCTCGAGGGGCACTCGGACGGCGTCGTTTGCCTCAACTACGACAAGACCGTGCTCGCCAGCGGGTCCGCTGATGCGACAATCAAAGTCTGGCGGTGTGTTTCTTTCTTCACGGTGTATCTCAAATGCAAAATGAGACTGACTTGACTCCTCCGCCACAGGTTCAAGACTGGCGACTGCTTCACGCTGCGCGGCCACCGCGACTGGGTCAACTCGGTCCAGCTCTGGGACGGGCAGAACTCGACCGGCTGCACGCCGAGCTCATCGAACCCCGAGCTCGACCCGATCTTGGAAGCGTCCAAGATGCTCTTCTCCGCCTCAGACGACGGGACGATCCGGCTGTGGTCGCTCGCGACGCGCGAGTGCGTGCGCGTCTTCGAGGGCCACGTCGGGCAGGTGCAGTGTATCAAGGTCATCATGGTCGACCGCTCCACGGTCGCCAACAGCTGCGACGACGAGGAGCGCCCGCCCGAGCGCGTCTTCGCCGCGCCCACGCCGAGCCCGAACGAGCAGCTCGGCGCCTCCTCCTCCTACCCCGGCTTCGAGGCCGCTGGGCAGGCGCTCATGCAGCAGGACGGGCCGTTATTCGGGACCCCTGCACCGCCGCTCACGTTTGGTGACCCGCACGCGAACGGCCTCGTCCCCCAGACGCCGACGTTCGCGCGCTCGTACGTCCACCAGCCGAGCTTGCCTGTGGGCTCCCCGCCCAAGCGCGCGCCCAACTCGGCGAGGACGAGCGACCTCCTCGACTCGGGCCCCGTGCCCATGCTCCTCTCCGGCGCGCTCGACAACACCATCAAGCAGTGGGACGTCGCCACGGGGCGGTGCACCAAGACGCTCTTCGGACACATCGAGGGCGTCTGGGCCGTCGATGCCGACCGCCTCCGAATCGTCTCGACCTCACACGACCGCACGATCAAAGTGAGTTTGGTCTTTTTATATTCATCTACCCTTTGCGGGCCGCGACATAGGACTGACCGCGCTTGCACCCGCACAGATCTGGGACAGCGACACGGGCAAGTGCCTCTCGACGCTCGTCGGCCACGCCGGCGCCGTCACGGCCGTCCAGCTCGGCGGAGACCGCATCGTCTCTGCCGGCGACGACCACGAAGTGCGCATCTACTCGTTCGCGCCGGAGTAAACCTACCCCGGTGTTAGCCCTCTTTCCTCTCCCTCTGCGTCCCGTCTCTCTTCTTTCACCCAATCTTCGCTTTCCCATCATGTCCTTTGCCATGCCATGTCGCATTCTTCTCGTCTCGCCTTAACTTCCGGTCGCATTCGCATCTGCTATGTCTTTCTTATCGCATCTCTCCCTCTCTCTCTCTCACGACTTCACTCAGCGTACTTTACTCCTCCATGTTGATGTTTATGTTACAAAAACAAAAACCAACCTACGACGATATTCCTTCGCTGCTCGATCGCGTTCTATTAGCTTTATTGCGCGTTCCTAGAGTCTGTTCGTTTGCTACAATGCAGCGGTTTTGCTATGTTTTCTCAGTTGGCAGCAGCCTCGTTGTTTTGATTGACATTCAGTTGTTTGGGAAGGGCGAGTATTCTTCGTCGACGCTATCAGTGGGCCTCCGGGCGCGAAGTGGGCTTGCTTTGGCAGCCCGCAGCACTCCGCTCGTTGCATGTCTGCTGTCTTGACGTTCAACACTGTCGAGGTAAGCTTTTATGTGCTCAACCGCATTTCTCTGCTCCTCTTTCAATATGCACTGCTCTTCGAGCAGCACGTCCAGAAAATACGCAATTTTTGCCGCAGACCCTTCGCGTATTTCTGGCCGGCGGAGCTGTCAGCGCGGCAGGGGCCGCGTTTGAGTAGTCGAGCCGCCTCTTCACATTACGCCTTGATTTCCCTTCGCTTGACTTCTCTTCGCACCTTTTGCAGGCAGGGTATCATGCCCGTGCCGCTCAACCTCACCCTTGACCTCGCCGACCCGTTCATCACGCTCCATTCGGGCGGGAACTGGCAGCAGATTCACAACGTCGGATCGCAGGGCGTTTGGGACGAGTGGATCATCAAGACTTGGGGCGGCGATGTTCCTTACGGAGAGCCTGACGGCGGAATCTCATTCCCGTTCAATGGTAGGTATTCGAGTCAATTCATGTCGTACGGTCTGAGTATGCTTGACTGAAAGGGGGTTGGGGGCAGGCTCGGCGATTACGGTTTACGGCAACATGCAGTGGGAGGGCGAGCGGTTTAATGTCTCTCTCTCGCCATCCACCTACGACATCCAGATGTGGGGCGGGTGCACTCTCGTAAAGTGCTTGTCTCCCGCGAACACCTTGTACAGCAACGCGAACCTCGTACGAGTTTACTTCGCCAACTCCTCCCAATCCACTGACACTTACCCCTCTTATCTTCGAATAGTAGAACGAGCTGCACAACTTCAAGCTGGTGACGAACTACGAATTGGGAGAAACCGACGGGATGGCCGGCCCAACCCTCTTCTTCGAGACTATCGATATCACGACGAGCGTGCCTGGTGAGGGCGACAAGTAGGTCTGGCGATGCGCTTGTCCTTCGATGCTACAGAATGTACTCATCGTCCACACTCACCTGTACAGCCTTGTCGCTCTGAACGAGAGTCTACCCACCTCCAGCTTTGCGTACGAGCCGGCAGAGCGCTTCACGTTGGCGTCGAACGGATCGCTGCAAGTCTCAGCCTCCCAGTGCGACTACCACGGCTTTGCGCTGACATAGTCGCATTGACTCCCAAAGATATACCGAGCACTTGGGCAGCACACTCTCTGTCAACTTCACCGGTAGCCGTTGTTTCGTTCTTCATCCACGCCCGACTAACGCGCAGTTTTGCACAGGCACCGCTCTTCTCCTGACAACCGCCGAGTCGTATGCCGGTTTCGAGCCGTATTGGGCGGCCATCGACATGCCTCTGTCCGAGGTCGTGAGAAGGAGCAACAGGAGCGGGATAGGATCAAGTCGCACGAGCTATCAGCCGGACGGAGCGACCCTGTTCTTCGTCAGCGGCCTGGAGTGAGTTCACCCGCTCGCATCTGCCCATACTCGCGCTTTGGCCAATATATGCTGATGTTCGGTTTGACGCTCTGAATGCTTCAGAGACACGAACCACACGCTCAACGTCCAGACGCAGGGCGCATTCGCTGTCTCTGGCGCCTACACGTTCAAAGCCGGGCTCGCGCTGGCAGCAGGTGATGCGAACACGGCTGGTACTGGCAAGTGAGTGCAGCATGAAGCATACCGATTCCCTCTATGAGCGCCCCGCTAATCCGCTCGTTTGTGCTACAGTGACCCGTCCAGCGCCTGCAGGTTACTCGCTTGTGCCTCCGCTGTCTTCTCCCTCGTCTCGCTGCTTGCGTATACCCTTGTTTCTACCGTTAATTGATGATATACTCTAGGCGGCGATTTTTTCGGGCATAATTTCGGATGTCTCTGAGGACAGGAAAAGCCCTGGACTTTGACTGAAACTGGAGCAGTTCGATCAGAACAGCACTCAGTTTACCGATATAAGCGCAGACGCATGGCCCACACGCACTTGGAGCATCGGAGCATCATGAAAACTGTTTTGGCCACAGAATGTGCAGTCTGACCTAAGCTCCAGCTCAACGGCTGCCCACGCGGAGAGCAGCGCTTCGAAGCGCTTGATCCGCGCGAGCGTGTCGCGATTGGCGGGGGAGGAGGCTTGGGCCTGAAAGCACCATAGCTTACAGTGAGAATCATGTTCCATAATTACTAAAAGAGCCGCAGTTTACCTGCTCTAGGTCACCCTTGGTCAGGATGTCGGCGCCAGTGATGGTAAGGCCGGCGTGGAATTCCTCGATGTTGGGATGGTTAGCATCCGCCTCTGGGCCAAGTACAGTCTCATATTCGAGAATCTTCCAAAACCTCATGGGTCAGTTTGGAGATATGTTGAGCGATAATGCGGGCATCGCGCCCCTGAGCAGCTGGTAGCAGCCAGCACTGCATCGAGACCCGGTCAGACCCAATACTAGTCATCCGTCCGACATCAGGGAAATTCACCAATGCGTGAAGGCTGATTAAGCTCACAATCCATTCGTAGTGGTTGAAGCTTGCCTCAACAACGCATAGACCGAAAGAGCGAGCCTGCTCCCGGAAAGCCTGTCAGACAGGAAGCCCTGCCGGAAAGCTTCAAATGGAGGATGACATACCGGATTGAGGCTACCGCCAGTCCAATAAAATCCCATGAGCTCTGCAACGAACATGGCCAAACATGCGCCGACTGGGGCCTGCACGCGTGGGGAAGGCTGTGAGAATGCGATGCAAAGTCGGTCGAAACAACGTGGACTCGACCAGGTATGTCGCCTTGTGCTTCTCCGTCGCCAAAAGGAAGCTGGATCCGACACGCCATATTTGAGCACTAATGTGAGAGGGCGATGAGAGAATCGCTTACACCGTGAGCATGAGGAGGTTGGTGAGGAATATCTCGATGAACACCCCCTGCGCGACGGTCGTCCCGCCGCCTAGGTGGTGCGGACGGAGAGACCACCGGGCGTTATAGCTTGTATGATGGCATCTCTGAGAGAACCTCGACAGCAGTCGCTGAACATTGAAGGTGGTGAGGAGTTAACAAGGAGCAGCGACAGACATACCCGGTGATCCCACCCAGTATCTGCGAAACCGTCAACAGCGCCGCTCTCAGGGGCGGCAGGGCCCCGACAAACGTCACTCCTAGTAAAATAGCAGGGTTGAGCAGTGCGCCAGACACGCGGAAGAAGATCCACGCCGTTACCTGCCTTACCGTCTAAGCGAAATCCCTTGCAGTACGCTCGTGGAAGGGACCCACCGCCAAGCTCAATCCGAAGGAGAGGGAGATGTAGAGCAGGGTTGGAAGTGTTTGGGGCCGCCCATTGTCTGTTGGGGCCAATGGTGCCTTTGACCGCTGTGCCGGCGTTGCTAGCAAAGTGTGCAGGACGTGATGGAGGGGCTCACGTTCGTACCTCCAAGAGCAAAAATCATGAGCTTCAAACATGCCCGGATAAGATGCTATAACTTGTCATCGTCACACCTGCCAGCAAACCAGCGGGCTTACCAGCGTAATCCCCACATACTCGCCAAGCCACGCAACGAAGTCTGGCGCCCGATACAGCCCTGGCTCAGCCAACATGACCAGCACCCGAACAGACACATATCTCATGGTATCTGATAGTCGTGTTCCTCGGCCCAAGATAGGGTTCCGAAGGTGGAAGTTGATGTTTTCCCGCACGCGCGAGCGCCGGTCCTCGCTAAATTGCGGGCAGGTGTTCTGGAGTGGCGTGGCAGGGAAGACATGAATTGGAGAAGAGAAAAGGGCTGCGAATATCAAGGTAGGGAAGAACAGTGAGAAAAGGCAGCGGTCAGAGCTTTATGAGTTCGTGGAGTTCGCACGATGGACATTGAACATCTTGCACGGACGGTTACGAAGGTATGTCCAAAGGCAGGCCGACTTGCATGCCGCTCGCTTCAGCTCTTCAGGCACTGCCCCTGCAGATCGAATGTTATTTGCAATTCACCTTGTGAACCCCAACAAGACGCCGTTGACAGTGTGAGGAAGCGACCGTGGCATGCAAGCTGGGCCGCAGTAACATTTCACATCCAAATGTCAAGCATGTCTGTCGTACTCCTGCAAAATGACATACATACACAGCAAAAAGGGAACTATAGTTGCATCAAACATGGCAAAATACGCCTACTGCCCCATGGCTGCGGCAGCAGTGCGGCGAGTGTGGCGGGGGGGTGCAAGAGCATCTGCAGCAGGTTTGTCTGCCTTTTTGCGCGTGCTCTTGGCGGGTGGTTCCGGCTGTAAAAAGAGGTACTGTGCGCGTGAGCTCGTGTTGCGCCATAAAGAACAAGTGGGCTGTGAGCTACATCAGCTTGGGGCATGGAGCGAGGTGGATTCTTGCGCGCAGTCTTCTTAGGACGCTGCTGCTGCAGCAGGAGTCATCATGTCAGTCAGGGCGCCGCAGAGGACGAGGTGGAAGCGTACTGTAGCAGGAGCAGGAAGACCAGAAGATGACGGGAATGCAGGCACAGCCTCCGATGGTGAGCGACCATGCTTTTGTCCAGTCTGAGCAAAAAGGGGAAGCAGAGTATGTCCACGTAGTATTGGGACAGTTGAAGAATGGGACCGGACTTGCCACTATTCTGTCATCATCATCGTCGTCAGTTCCGTCACCCAGGCCAAACAAAGAGGGGGAGGGGTCTACAAGAAGGGGGGGGGTGTATCAGCCAAAATTAATTCAATGCCAGGGCACCACATACAGGCCAGGCAACTGGGGTGGAAAAGAATGAGACTAATGTATTATTGCAGATATTTATTTTGTGCACGTACTGAGGTCCCGGAAGCCGGTTTGGGCGCTGGGGCAAACATTGTTGACGAGAGCGCGTTTGTGGTTGCGGTAGTCTGTTACAGGCCGGAGTCAGGGTACATTTCTGCCCATTGGAGCATGATACATACAGCAGCAGCGTGAAGGAGGTTGGTTATCATGCAGGGACAGCTGAGCCGTCTGGGGTAGAGCAGGGTCAGGTGAAGTTCGATGGTAGAGATTATGGACAACGTACGAGTCCAGCTATGAACTGCCCAGGTGCTTCAGGTACAGGACGTCTGGTTCAGCACGGAGCGCAACGGGAAGTGGGGTTGGTGACTGGCTTGGCGGCTTGGTGGCCCAGGTTGGCTCGGCTGGTATCGACGGATTGGGAGGCAGGGAGGGTGGAGGAGCTGAAGTTGGGAGGGGGGTGTGACGTGCTGAAGAGGGAGGATGGTGACCGATGGACTGTGAGAGAGAGAGGGCTGATGGGGGGTGGGCGGAAGCGTCAATGGCTGCGCAGGGGCATCCCGAAGCAAGGAAAGCATGTCCTGACCGTGGGCTTGGATGACTGTTGCAAGGGGGTATGGTGTTAAGTAGGGCGGTGGGGAAAGCAAGTAGATAGACGTACCGTAGCAGGGGATGGTGCCGGTGTTTGTTCAAGTTTGACGATGCCGGAGCGCGGCGTGCCGCGGCTATGATGCGTATACTCGAGCGCCTTCCAGTGAGATGAGCAGCGAAAAAGAATGGGGTGTGTTTTCTCGAGTCGGGAGACGGCGGCGAGCTCGTTGTCGAGAGGTTGAGTAGCGCAGGTCAGATGAGGGAGAAGGTCGCTGTTGGCGATAGCCCGTGCGCACAGTGTCGGCTTCGGAAGGCCAAGAATCCGATTAAGCTGCTCTTTGCTACCATGCCTGCCACTAAATACAAGGGTGTCTTTCACCTTGTCGGGACGGTAAAGATGGAGCTGGTAGTTGGGCCCGACGGGTGAGGGGACTCGGCAAAGCCACCATGAGCTGCTACCCTTGGGTACAGCGTGCTCATTGAGGGATGGCAGTTCGACCCTGCCCGTCACAGGTGCCATCAGTCCTGCGTCAGCTTATTCTACTACCATAGTCGACCTGGAAAGGCATACTCACATGAATGGGATTAAGGATTTCGAGAATTTGACCCTGCTGCGTCGACAGGGTTTGCAGGCAGCGGACGATGTCAGCCAGACAGCAGACGAATGGCTATAGAACATCGACGCACCCGTCCGAGATATGGGAGCCTCCGTGTCCCTTACTCCGCAGTGCCTTTGATAGCTTTACTTGGGGCAGTTTGAGATGTCGGCCTGGGCCTGGCATCCGGCGGTGTTGAAGAAGGGAGGGTTAGGAGGGCCGAAGATCACGGTTTCGCGGTGTTGCAAGCCGGTCTGCGCGACACCAACCCCACCCGCAAGACGCATGATGCATAGGAGGCAGGCTAAACAGACTGTCCCATCCCCTGATCTTCCTTCCTCAACATCTCACCTTTGTGATCTCAAGAGGCTGCGGCAACATCCGATAGTACCCACCGCCTACGCCCGACCTCTTACTGTGGTCTGTAGATAGCTTCGAAGTGAGGCTTCTACGGTAATTCCAGGGCGCAGATACTTGAAAAGGACATGTATCAAAATTTACAGCAAGTACAAACAGTTATAAATGCACTGAGAGCCGCTTCAGGATCTCTTGAACTTTGGCGATCTTCGAGAAGATACTTCAGGGCAGGTCCGGCGGTACTTCGACGCGGCGAGAGGTGCGCACCCTTTCTCTCACACCCATCCACATTTCACCACATTCACCCACCATCATGCCCGAAGCCACCGCGAAGCTGTCTCTCAACCCTCCAGCAAACGTCCCCGCACCGCTTTCAGCCTCCGGAATGCCCTGGCCGACCTCCTCATCCACCTCTATCCCGGTCGAGCCTGTGCCGTCCCAAGCGTCCAGCGACTCCCGCACGTTCTACGCGGCACTGATACCCGCAGTACAAGAGCTGAAATCGCGGGTCAACGAGGAGCTCAGCGTCTGGAAGGAGGCGGTTGGTGACGCGGAGAAGGGTCGGGACGCCAGGTTGAGTGGGAAGCGGAGACCGGCGGAGGAGGACGAGGACGAGGAGGACGATGGCGAGGAGGAAGATGCAGAAGAGTGATTGGGTACCACTTCGGCCTGTTGGCTCTCCTCACTTTCACCCTTTCATTCTTGGGAGAGCCTTCCTGCTCGCGCACTTCGATCGACACTATGCCTTACAACCGTAAGCGAAACCGTCTTCAGGCATTTCGATTGACTCGTGGGAGTCCTTCTCTCCTCCGGTCGCTCAAATCTCATGCGTATTCCTTCTTTTTATGTCGCAATACTCTTTTACGCTCGTTCAAGAGTCGGTTTTCTTTCGTCTGACATCTACAAAGACACGCGAGCCAGAATCATCCGACTGACGTAGAAGCAATGAGATATCGAAACACCCCTCACCCATACTCTCAGCTCATTTGACTTAATACCTCGCTCATGTTAGATCACGGATGTCTATTCAAACGCTCTGATGCGAAACTCACATGACCACTCAACCGTCGCAACGCCTTGCGCGCGGTTACCCCATGTCAACTTGTCGAACATCATTGGGCTGACATCGATGCTCCCCCATCCAATGCACGTTGGGCATCTACGGACATCCATCAGCATACGATTTTCTGAGGCCTCAGGATACAACTTACGAATCGGCTACGTAGCCCTCCGCGGTCGCGCCATTGGCGAGATTACGTATGCGCACCCATCGTCCACCTGCGGCTAGTTGATCAGTCACATGAACACAGATGGACGCAGAGCTACGATGGAGATGCACTCACAATGTGCGCCTCCCTCATACTGAGCTGAGTTGAGAGCGATGACAGGTTCTGTTGGTCTGACGGCGTCAGCAATCGGTGCCGACTATGAGGACAAGGCAGGCACTCACCGCTGTCATGGAGAAACTGCCCGCAATGCCCAGCTTGTCCGGTCTCGGTAAAGTAGCTGGGAATGAAGCATCGCTTTTAGCAGGATCTCCAACAGACATGTGGAAAGAACTCACAATGTTGCCGTGCCAGTGTAAGGCACTAGCGGTGGTGGTGGAGGGTGCCAACCCCACCCTAGCCCTTGTACGGCGTTCTTCGCCCCCCCAGCCACGCCGCCAACCACACCGCCGAGGAGATCGGTGCCAGCTTGCACGACCCCGGGTACTGGTGTCGCGCTGGCGAGGGCGAGTAGTGAGAGAGATATAAAGGCCCTGGCTTGTTGGAATGTTGTGCGCATTATGTTGTGGATTGAGGAGCATAGGAGGGACGACGGGGGAATCTTGAGGGACGCGGGCTGGCCGCTCGATGCTTTGAAGAAAAAGGGAGGCAGTGGCGCGAGGCGGCGAGTTTCGGGACAGACAGCCACTGCACGACTTCCACATGTTTGATTTGAAAAAAAACAGGCCCTTATTATCCCTAAGAAAGGTGGCGAGACGACCGGGCTGTTTTGTGTGCGAGTGCGACGTGCAGCTTCAGGTCAAAGGAGGCTGAGCCGGAGTCTCCTGCGGAAGCAGCCAGGCGAAAGATGGCGAGCTGGCCCCTCATCCAGGCCTTTGCTTGTGCTCGTCGTTTGTGATGTCCCTCATTCAGGCCTTTGCTTGTGCTCGTCATTCGTGATGTTTATGTGCACAAAGTCGTTTGATGTGCACTCAGCCATGCCACGATCGCGGTAGCTGCTGAATATATGCAACGAGCAGTGACGAATGCCGTGTCCGTGTGCGACAATAAGGCTCTCGCTCCATGGCCTGTGACCAAGCCGGAGCGGGTCGCAACCTGAAACGACCTTGATCTTTAAATTCTGGGAACTGCACGTGCCCTGACGACCAAATCGTTTGCTGTTACGTGGGCCGGGCGGGTCGAGGAGGCCGTTTCAACGTTGAAGGTCGACTGCTGTGCCAAATGCCAGGCATACGGAATAATCACGAGGTTTCAACATACCGCGTCAGGAGACTTGTTCATTTTAAAAACCTGTAGGTATTGCACGGGTGAAACGCTGCTTAAGCACGACAACTCAAACTGTCTGACCATCGTCCCCCCCAACATGGGGCAGAATTTCACTGCTTGGACGTCGTGACTTGGAATACTGCACCCAATTGACTTCGAGACAAAAATACCATGTATCATCTAAGTTTACAATAGCCTTTACCCCTGCTTGGCTTCTCGAGTACCTACCTCGGCAGTACGCTCGCGCGGCCCAACTCGTCTCGCACCTCCGAAGCCAAGAACGCCGGCAGCGGGCAATGGTGCTTTCGAACTGGACCTCGGGCACTGGATTGGGCTCTTCGCGTTTGAGGATGGGCGACATGGCTTTCAGCATCCACAATCTTGAGCTCATGCGCGACGGTGATACCGACGGGCTCGTCTCTGACAAGGTCTTTTTCATGGGAATCGGTCAGACGAGTCTCACGCAGTTACGCAGATCTCGCGTGCTGACTTCCTGTCTCCTGGCGAGCAGGCTTCACATTGAACTACTTGTCGTCGCTCAGGAGCCTTTGGAGTTATCTCCCGAGCAGCCTGTCCGATCCTCCATTCGTCCCGAGGGTCAAGCGCTTGCTCGAGGCCCGGATGCGCCGAGGCGCGCGGGTAAAAGATGTCATCTCGCACCTGGTGAGGAGGTTTTCGTTGCAGTCACCTCTGCCGTCTCTGGGATCGCACTGATCGAAGCTTCTCTCTGCAGATCCAGCACCGCGACGAAGCGAGCGGAGGCAGCACGAATATTGATAGCGTGTTATGGGAGGCGTTGCTGCTCGTCGTGGCCGGTTCGTCCCACATCCACATAGCAATATCTTTTCGGTTCACCTGTCTGACCTTGGCTTTGACAGGAGGAGGCACTACGTCTTTCGCCCTCGCGTTCTCTATTCTTCCATCGTCCGTCTATTACACTCCCATTTCCTTGTTTGATTAGCAGCAACCTGACGATTGATTGGGAGGTGTCGGTATTGCTCCAGCAGCCTCGCTTGCAGGAAGCGCTTCATATCGAGCTCCTTCCCGCATTCCCGTTGCCTGGGGAGGTGCCGGACTCGAGCACCCTGGCGAAGCTCCCGCTTCTCAACGGCGCGATCAACGAGGAGATCAGACTGAATCAGCTGGGCGGGGTGATGCGTATGCCGGTTCCTGGCAGCGGTGGGGTGATGCTGGGCAACGTGTGAGTACGCACTGGGCTGAATATGCTCATGGGTTCCCAATAAGCTGGTCGCTGACGTGGAGTGTGCAGGTTCGTGCCTGAGGCGGTGACCGTCATGCTGCCCCACGGTACCATCCACAGGGATGAGCGGTACTTTGGGGCATGCTTATCCTCTGAAAAATGTTTTGGCTGAGTCTAAATTCCTACTGCCTTGCTAGCCCGCTCGAGTTTCGTCCCGAACGCTGGTTCGACTCCTCATCGGAAACCACCGACCGCGCTGCGTTCGTTCCCTTTAGCAAAGGTATGCCGCCTTCACTTGCGATTGCGTTCGGCTGGCAATGATAGCTGACGGCTACTATGCATTACCTCCCCAGGTGCTTTCGACTGTGGTAGACCGAATTTCGATACCGTCCCATATTCCTGAACAGCCGCTCACCCGACGCTGTTTTTTTCCAGTCGGCCAGGCGTTCGCGATGAACACCACGCGCATCGCCACTGGCCACCTGGTACTCGCCTTCGAATTTCAGCGTGTCGAGGGTTTGAAGTGGGCCGACTTTGAAGAGTCCATTAGACTACTTCGTGTACGTGCTTTTCCTCCTTCACGAGGGGGGGTAAGAAAGGTCTGATGTTGGCGGCGAGATGGCTCGCTGCAGAGCGCGGCCACGGCCCCCTTCCGGCTCGCTTGGTGTCGAGAGACTTGTAGCGGTAGTGTCAAAGATTCGGGATAGCCATATTTGACAGCTTCAATGGCATTCTTGAGCTGTTGTCTAGGAGGGTCCTGTGCTGGAACCGCATCCGCGAAGATGGTCTTTCTTGAGTTCTCGATTGAAGCTGCTCATCAATGGAGCAGCACCCCCTGCGCACTTGTTTTGGACAACTCAATACGAAGTCGTCAAGCTTCAACATGGCTCTCAAGCAGCCTCGACAGCCACTGGACAGCAGTGAAAGCGACTGCGACAAGGCGCACCTGCCGGAAGTTGCCCGGACAGTCCGCGGCCACGCGCCTTCCTCCTTCGACGCTGACCCCGTTTTGTGACTCTTCTCCTGTACCACCACGCTCGCTCCTCCCGCCGCTCGTTCTGCTCGTTTCTTAATTCTCGGATTCCGCTATGGATCTTCTCTCTGAATCGCTCAAGGACCGCCTGCTTTTTGCGATCCCTAAGAAGGGTGTGTCCGGCCGGGCCGGCGCTGGGGCCGGGCAAGTTGGCTGACGATCTTCTCGCTTCAGGTCGCTTGTACGAGAAGTGCTTGGAGTTGTTGTCTGGTGTGCACATCTTTATATGGGGTTTGTGAGAAGTGCTGAACGACCTGCACAGGCGCCGACATCCAGTTCACCCGCTCGCACCGCCTTGACATTGCGCTCGTTCGCAATCTCAACATGGCTCTGTGCGCCTTCCCCGTTAACTTGCTCCGACGCTCGAGCTAAAGCGGCCCCCCTGCGTGCTATACAGCGTCTTCCTCCCTGCTTCCGACATTCCCCGGTTCGTCGGCGAGGGCAATGTCACTCTCGGTATCACCGGCCAGGACATGATCGCCGAGGCGGACGTCGACCACCTCGTCACCGAGGTCCTCCCGCTCGGCTTCGGCAAATGCGCTCTGCAGATCCAGGTTCCTGAGCGTGGAAACATCAAGACTCCTGAGGATCTCGGTGGCAAGATCGTCGCGACTAGCTTCGAGGTCCTGGCGGGCAAGTACTTTGCTCAGCTGGACGAGAAACGCGGGGTGAAGGAGGGTCAGGAGGGCCGGACGAAGGTGGAGTATGTTGGTGGCAGTGTGGAGGCGGCGTGTGCGCTGGGTGTTGCGGACGGTATTGGTGCGTCGTTGTTTTTCGTTGAAACGGTGCGCAGTGACTAACTAAAGGATTTCCTGCACAGTCGACCTTGTCGGTGAGTGGTGCTGGTTGCACTAAGGCGCCTTTGGGCAGCTTTGACGACGTTCACAGACCGCATCTCACTGACTGTAGATCTCTGTCTCCGTAACAGAGTCTGGCGAGACGATGCGCGCTGCTGGTCTCCACGCGATCGAGACCCTCCTCACCTCCGAAGCAGTCCTCATCCAGTCCTCTAAGACACTCTCGACCTCCAACACACCTCCCTCCCCCGAAGACGCCGCGCTCATCTCGCGCATCATCTCGCGCATCAAGGGCGTCATCGCCGCGAAGCGCTACGTGCTCTGCAACTACAACGTCGAGCGCACGCTGCTCCCGCGCGCGGTCGCGCTCACGCCCGGGCGCCGCGCGCCGACGGTCAGCCCGCTCGACGACGAGGGCTGGGTCGCCGTCAGCTCGATGGTGGAGCGCAAGAAGCTGGCGGAAACTATGGACGAGCTGGAGGCAATTGGGGCGAGCGACATCTTGGTCATCGCGCTGGATAACTGCAGGGTTTAGAGTACGGAGGGAACGGATAGAGGGATCTCGTGGATCGCATAGACCTATTCGCATAACCTGTGAGCCCATGATGCGCACTACAATCACTTAAAGGATTGTCGTATGCGTGCCACGAACTCTTGACGCTGTACGCAGGTCTCGCTGAGGTCCTGTGAAGGCGGACGGTCAGAACTCTACGTAACGTCTCTTCAAATCTCTTCATTATTTACTGTTTCGTTTATATTACTTGCACTGTCCTCGCCATTTTCCCGTGCCAAGTCTCCGCCGTCCGCACGCACAAGTGTCACCGCGACTGCGATGCTGTATTTTCAACCGACTGCGAGTATGAACCGTCTTCATTTGGCAGGCATTTCAGGATTCAGGTAGAGCATGCGATGCAACGGTCCACAGCCTAGGGATGGTTAACAGATATAACAGGTTACAGGCTAAGGCGAGAACGGTCAACATTGAACGAGATGCAACATTGCGATAGATCCAGCGAAGACAAGGGTATTAGGGAGAGGGATTACGGGTCCAGATATATAGGGGACATTGTTATGTAAAATTTGGGTCTATAATCTTGGTGTTGAATTTGGGTCCCCCAATCGGTTTGCGACAGAACGACGACGGTCTGCGATAGCCTCGTCAGACTGTAGCCTTTTCCCCCAAGCAAGGGGACACCAAGCTCACCTTCGTCCCCTACACCCACTCAGTAAGGCCTGTGGTCCTGGACCGAAGACATGCTCTCGGGACCGCTGCTCCCGTGATGGTGGCGAGACGAATGCGGGTGCCATTCCGCCTCCTGGGCGAAGAGGGGAGCAGCGCTGGCGGCCGCGGCGAGGGCGAGGATCGCGAGGAGACGCATAGCGTGCGAGGTGGGTAGGGTTGGGTTACTTTGGAGTGGGTAAGGAGGGTGGGCTCGAAGCTTAGAGCGAGATGGAGGGTAAGAGATGGTGGTGGGTAGAGGGAAACGGAAAACAGACGAGGCGGCTTGTTCAAGAGGCGATCCTTCCTGAACGGACACCACCCAGAAACGAGCTAGCGGATGCTGTTTATGACTGACGGGCTCCTTTGACTTGGCAGACGCGCAAACTCCCATGGCCCCCAGCCGGCGGCAAATGAACTTTGTCGGTGATATTCATCAACAGGTGTGAATGTCGGCGATGTAGGGAGGCAGGGACTTAACACACAACTGGCGCTGAACGACGATGAACAACTGTTGAGATGCTCTTGGCTCCTTTAGAAGATTCTGTTCACTAGAAAGAAAAGGAAATCTCGAGATTCGATGGGCTTTTCGAACCTGTCCTGAAGGGCAAGGCAAACTTGAATTGAATGTCAGGTTCTACCCGATGCAGTTGGTATGCCCGGCTCGCCCTTGTACTTGCGAAGCCCATCCTCCGACGCTCGATTTATCTATTGTAGTGCTGCAACGGGAACCGGCTCGTAGTGCACTGGCGTAGGCATCGTGGGGCAATACCTGCGGCTCTGCATAGAGCTCTCGGTCGCTCCTTCAAGTGCTGCTTCTGAACATTCGGGAAAAGTAAACGTTGTGATTGAAGTCCGTGGGCTTCTGGGCTTTCAGAAACGCTCCTTCCTTGAAAGAGTAAAGTGGTTATAGAGAGTAGAGGACACGAAACTTTGGGAGTTCAGCGAGATGGGAAACAGCAGAAGAAACCTTGCGGGATAGATGGTGACCTAGCGGATTCAGTGGAGCCCTCCTCATCCGCTCTCCCCAACTCCAAGTTCGCCGGTACCCAGTCACAGTCCCTCAGCCAAACTTCCAATGTCTGGAGAAAGACCTTCCTTCAACCTCCTGGGAAAGGAGATTCTGGCCCGCGTGCTCTCGTACGCCCATACCGAGGGACTTGCACAGGCCCGCAACCATCTGCCGGTCGGTCCACGACTCCTCAAAGACGAAAGGTAAGTCTAATTTTTGGTAAGGAATAACTCAGGATAGTCTTGATGCTCTCCCTGGACATATCTGAGCGTCTTAACTTGTGACATGCAGGATCTGGAGGTTGGGGCCCGTGCGCTTCACGAGCCGGCATGGCCCGCTCCACCTTCGTACTTTAGCGAGCGACGGCTTGCACGCATTCTGACGATCGACTGGTGCGCGGAGTGCGCGCGGAAGGAGCAAACCGGATGGTGGAAGACAAGGTACGCTCGCCGGCATGGCCAAGGGTTTTCAGAATCCGCGTAGACATCTCATCGCGGCGTGTCTAACAGTCTGCTCTAGATTTTCTGCTCGAAGATTTCGGTGGCCAGAGCCTGGAAGGGCTAGCACCGACGCCTGCGCTCGGGTACTACGTCTCATCGCTCACATCCGCATTCTTCGGCTCCTGCCCCTCATCGACTCTCCCCCCTCTACATTCACATCCAACCCATCCCTCGTGCCGTCGCCCCAGATGTCGAGCATCACCACCGCGACCTGCTCTTTGACTCTTTGACGAGCGCCGAGCTGCGCCCTTGCACATGCGTCGCGGCAATTAGCGGGAGTGAGGAGCAGAAAGGATGGGTGGGGGAACGGAAATGAGGAGGTCATTGAATGGGTTCAATTGGGCGAAGATGGACGGGCGATGGAGATCATGAAAGCGCCGAAACTTGCCTGGCTCTTGTTCCAAAACACGTTCCCGTAGTGGAGTCGTTCTGCAGGACGGGGAAAGGGCCCGAGCTCTGGCGGTATGGTTTCGCCTAGCAGCGCGCGGAGGATGAGGAAGTCGTGCAGGTCGAAGCCGGTCGGTCCGCGCCCTCTGCAGCGGCGGAGGATACGGCCGTCCATATCCTACGTCAGGCAGGCGGACGCGGACAGAGGCCGGTTGGTGCCGTAGACAAGCTCAATGAGGAATTCTGCGAGCTGATCGACGATCTTCCGGCGCGTCTCTAGCGGAAGCTCCTCCTTTCTCCAGTTGACATGTTTGTCCCCCACCCAGTCCATCAAAACATACCCCGCTCCGACCTCCCGCCCCTCCGGCTTGTACGCGTGCACCCGCGGCACAGGCAGCCCCGGCAGCGCCCGCTCAGCATAGCGCAGGAACGACACCTCCGCAGCCATGTCCTCCGGAGAGTGGTTCTCCACGTTCTGAGTCTTTTCGAGCCCGAGCGAGAACTTGGCTGCCCAGCGGATGTGGTCGGTGAAGACGAGGCAGTAGACAGCGCTGAAGAGGCTGTACTCTGGCGAGCGCTCTACGCTTTTGACAGGCGACAAACGACGCCGTTTCGAAGGGCAGACGCCGCTGCGAGAAGCGCTGGTATGCGTACGCTGGTGCTGAGAGCTGCTCGGGCAGCCTTGGTCTCTGGCGAATCGACGAGAGTATGAAGACGCCGTCAGTTCGAAGAGAAGAAGGCGAGGTGTTGGGGAGAAGGGAAGACGGATTGTCGGAACATCGGCGAATAGCCTGAGTGACGGAACGCTCCTTCAGCCGTCGAATCAGTCATAATCGAATGGGACAAAGATCATAGTACAAAGGGCTGGAGGAAATTTATGGGCGATCACGACCTTTTCTATCTTCTGAGAGCCTCTTTTCGAGACACACACATTGCAACTCGGCTGCTGAAAGACGGAACTGAGGATGGCAGAGTGTGAGTCAATCTTTCTTGACACGCTGATCTCATGGACCTATGTTTTGCCCAACGGGCTGGTGAAAAAGCCTAGCTCCACCTCGACTGCGAACGTGTCGTTGAAGCAGAACGGGTTCGGCATTCCGAGGACTCGTCTCGCGACTCCGTTTATGTGAAATATGCTGATATCTATGAATCAAATCTTAAGAGAAAAAAATTACCATTATATAGACCTGTATCAGAAGCTGCACTTCAGCAGTATCGTCCTAGCCGGAACACTCTGTGGCGGCGAGCAACGCTCAGACAGGGATAGGAATCGTATGCTACCACCACAGCCCATTTGACACAAAGGAATATGCTCCTAACTTCAATTATTGTTGATCCAACGGCACAAGTGCAATTGTTCGGGCTGTGGAAGGCCGATCGACGTTTGCAGGCGCCTTGTTCTCTTGTCCAATACTGCAAGCCAGGGTGGAAACCGGGAGCGCTTTCCCCCCGCATCCCCACTTGAAAACTACTGTACCGTGCCAAAATTCATTTTCTTTTGTGAATACGAGAGCATACTACGTGTCCGTCCGCTGCAGGAGAACGTCTCGTTGGGCTGTGGCACTTTCCCACGCCCCTTATCGCTCTTATCATCGACCTGTCGCTGTCGCTGTCAAGCATGATAGCTGCGTCTCGTCTGCGGCATGCTCGCTTCCCTTTGTTAATACATCTGAAGATTCTCATGTATCTGATAGCGTCGTCAAGATACGCTTACGAAAGTAAGAAGCGTGCGCATGTGCGAAAGACGAACTTGCAGAGTCAGAGTGGCGTCAGCAGCGAGCGGACGATCACGCGAACGCCATATGCTAGGAGGGGTGAGACTCGAGCTCGGTGGGAACATCCTTATCCCTTTCAGTCATCGACCATCGTCTTCGCGCCTTGCCATCCTCATCCGCGTTCCCATCATCCATCAGCCCCATATCCACCCACATTCACTAATCTTTCTCCCCATCCACATTCCTCCGATCATGGCGCTCTACGCGCGCCCCCCGCACCGGCGGCTCTCCTCCCCCGATCCGCCCGCCTACACACACCACTCCCCCACGGCACACTCGAACCCCTCCGCAGGAGCATCAACATCAACACACACACAGTTGCCCGCAGCCATCGACGACGAGCCCACGATCCTCTTCCCCCACCCGCGGCGGGACGCCGACGTCAGCGTCGAGGCGGACTGGTCTTTCATCCAGCACGACGGGACGGGCGTCTTCCGGGGCGGCGGGGTGCTGCGCGCGCCGCTCTCCTCCGCGGGCGCGGGGGTCTCCACCGAGGAGGAAGAGGGGGAGTTTGAGGAGGGCGAGTTCGATCTGGACCGCGTGAGCCTCCCCACGTCGGGGATCGGGACGGACCTCGAGAGCCTCACCCACTCGCCGCCCCCGCTACCGCGGGGGATGCGCCCGCCGAGACGCTCCACTGCGAGCCGTCCGGGGGGAGAGCGGCTCACGAGGGAGGCGCTGAGGAGGGTGCAGGATGCATCTGCTTCCACGTCCATCTCGTCTCCCTCACCCTCCCCCGCCGCAGCGGCGGAGGAAGACGACGAACTCGACCTCCGGCACTCCCTCCACGCGCTGTCCCTCCCCCGGCGCGCCGCAGGCATTTCCACTTCTCGCCGCTGGGCCGCCCGCGCATCCGCAACCGCCTCATCTTGCTCCTCCACCCGGCGTCGTGGGCGTCCACCCCCTCACGCCCAGCGCGCCCAGCGCGCACGAAGCGTCCCTCCCGCATCGACAGGCCTGCCGGGCGAGCGCGTCTTCCTCAGCGGCCTCCTCCGGCGGTGGATGGGCGTCGAGGAAGAGACGCTGCAGCTTTTGGCAGAAGCCTCCCCTTCCTCCTTCCCCTCCCTCTCTCCCTCCTCCGACTTCCCTTCTGAAGAAGGCACCCGCACGCCTCGACCCGGGGACACGACCCCCACCCCCACGCTGTGGGACCCCGACGCGGAGGAGCGGGGCGTGCGGGCGCTCGCGAGGGCGCTGGAACATGCCCAGGGCGCAGGGAGCGGGAGGAGGATGCTCCTACCACTGCCGCTGTATGTGCTCGAGACGCTTGGGCTGTTGCCCCCCGATGCGGTCGATCCGGCGCCGGTGGGGCAGGAGGGCAGGGAAGGAAGGCAAGGCGGTGAGGGGGCGGGATTGAGGTGGTGGTTCTGGAAGAGGCTGAGGGGGATGGCGGGGTGAGGGATGGAAGGGAGAGGAGGTGCGCGATGTGTTGTGCGCGGAAAGAAGAAGGTGGATGAGGCACGGTGTTGTTGTTTCTGTTGTTGTATTAGGGGATGTACACGCAAGCTGGTGCAATTCGGGTGCTACGATGACTGTGCGGCGGCTCGGGACACAGCAGCGCTTCACAACGCATGGCTTGGGGATGAAGTCCTCCACAGACATCTCCAGAAACATCCAAAACAGAGATATGCGGGACCGTTACCGGTGATACTAAGAGACGACGCGGCATCCTGATGCAGGCAGGTGCCCTGCTGGCAGTCTGTATTTACCGTAGAACGCGGCGGTGAGAAAACCCACGGTTGCTCTATTGGGCTAAAGATACTACAAAGCTTGAAATTCGTTAGA
This sequence comes from Basidioascus undulatus, assembly GCA_000826855.1. Classification (NCBI taxonomy): domain Eukaryota; kingdom Fungi; phylum Basidiomycota; class Geminibasidiomycetes; order Geminibasidiales; family Geminibasidiaceae; genus Basidioascus; species Basidioascus undulatus. Next base: position 5,161 of record JTLS01000082.1, on the reverse strand, counting down.
GAGTGACATGCTTTCGGACGGTCAGCTACATTGATATTGGGCCGCGATGCAGCTTTCACTGGCACTCAGCGTCCCGGAGGGCCGCGTAGCTGCTAGCAGCTCACTACCGGGAGGTTGAGCTCATTTTCAGATATCAGGGATGTGCATTACACCGATGTATTTCGACGCTTTACAGAGGCTTTATAGATCCAAGAAGTCCTAGCGAGCGAGGCACAGCGTGGACTTCCGGCGTTCTGAAAACGCTGCAAGCACCTTCAACGGCCGTCTGACATCCCCCCGTCTTCTTGTGCTCCCGAGCACCCCTAACGAATACATTCTCGTCCTCCTCAATTCCCCTCGTTACATTCTCCCAGTTCGGTACTCCACCTCCATGCCTTCTCCTCGTCCTCGGTCCATCGTACACTCCTCTCGCCAACTTCCTCGCAACATGCCCCCGCCGCATTGCATCGTCCCCCTATCCCCCCACTCACCCCTATCAAACAACCAAAACACCAACTTGTTCACCTACCATCCACCCCATAATTAAGGCTAATATCCATTCAACAAGGTTCCGGATCCAGGACCTGTTCGTACTTCGACGTCGACGCGCGGGGAGCGGGGGAGGGCCCGAGCCCTCGTTGGGTCGAAGTTGAAGAAGAGGCGAATGTCGGAGTGAAACGCTAGTGATGGGTTGGGCTGTTTTAAGATCCAGCGCCCTGTACTCAACCTTACCCGTGGGTAGTTACGCAAGAGGGAAAAGTTAACATGGGCACTGAGCAGTGTGCTCGCCATATGAGAGCTGGGCCGCAGTTGTTCACAGGGATGGAGGTCCCAGGCCCGTGGACTCGGTGAGATGGGCGCCCGGAACTGGGTGTACGCGATGGATTAATGTGGGCCCCTGAGGAGGTCCTGCAGCGGATACAGAAAGAACAACACTTGAAGACGACTCGAATTGGGCGGCAGTGAGGGGCGGGGCACGGACATGGTGCATGAGCGACTGCGCGCTGATTATTGTCCATTGTCCATCACCGTCGACATTGTAAATGCGTTTTGTGTGAAAGCATTCAATCTTGCAGTTGTCACTTTACGTTGGCTATGAGCGTGGTACAGGAGGAGTGTTGCCCGCCGGACGCAACTTGACCGGAAGGGCTGTACGCTACGCTGCTTGTGGAACTTCGGACTTGGTGCGGAGGTATTTGGGGTCGCCATCAGGGAGCTGTATCCACTTGGCTTGGAGTGTAGTCTGAGAGTGGCCTGGAAGAGAGGCATTCAATGGCGTAATACAAATCTTCATTAACTGGCTGTGAGCGTGGCTCGCAAGAAATGAAGGTGCAGCACTGCGCAATCCATGCAAGACATTGGAATGCTGTCGACCCTCAGTGATATTAGTGTTGCCGCCGCGAAGTTCGGCCTGCTAATTGGTGGCCTGGGATTTTTCGCACATTGGCCGCCCTGCCACGCTCATCGTCCACGTCTTGCTCGCTGTTGCGCTCGTCGTGGTCGCCGTTGGGATAGGTCAGTGTGTCAGTGTGTATTGTTTGTTTGTTGGGCCCGTTCCATTCTATGCCTGGCGTGCGTGCCTGGCGTGCGGCATTCCTCGAGATGTGCGCGCTTTTAACTCAATTCGCAGGAGAGCGATTCGCGTCGCGTGCTGACGCGTGTGTCCCATTCACTTGCCAGCCAGCCCGGCCTCCAGCCACAACGGCTCCCCTTCCCGCCTCGCTGTGGGCCTGCTTTCGCCTGTTTATCATCGACCACCACCTCCTCGTCGACGAGCGCGCGATCCCCATCTCCCCCCCTCCGCCGGCAACACCTACGCCCGACTCCGAGCGGCCAAGGCGCAGCCGCTAGTGCGGAGCATTTCATTTGACCGACGCGGGATCAGCGCCCGCAGCCCCCGTTTGCCAGACAGCCTAGCGCGGCGAACCTCCCCTGCCGTCGCACCTCGCACGGACACCCCCTGCGCGCGCGCGGGAACGCTGGACTGGACTGGACTGGACAGCCTTCGGGTGCGGTGCGTATGTACGCGCCTTGTCCTCCCCCCACCACCGCGCCAGGCTGACGGTTGTAGCCGCTCTCGTTCTCACTCCGGGGAGTGTCTACAGGCCGGTCATTCTTGCTATACTTTACCGACAATCTCCCCGTTCGTTTCCCCCTTTTCTCTCCCTACCCAATCGACCACACCTAGGCGAACGAGCACGCGTCCAGGGCAGGTCCCCGCGACAAGTCTTGCTCTTCTCTCTTCGGCCAGACACCGCCATTCCCACTCCGGCCCAAGTAAGTTGCTCCTGATCTTTCCCGTCCGTGTCGGAGGACGAGCGAGCGTCACAGCCAGCTGACGAGCGATCCTCGCATTTCACCTACAGCCCCATCACCGCCATCTCCGGCATCCCATTCATCCAGCACACCAACATCACGCGCTCGCGCTCTCCCACTCCCACTCCCTCCCCAGCCCCCACTCCTCCAACTCGACTGTTGACCACCATGCGCCCGCCCTCACCCCTCCACGACACCATCTTCGTCCAGGCGCTGCACGACTTCGAGCCGCAGTCCGGCAACACGACCTGCCTCTCGCTCCGCGCCGGGCAGATCATCAAGGTCTACAATCAGGATGCGTCGGGATGGTGGGATGGCGAGGTGGATGGCCACCGCGGCTGGTTGCCCATGAACTACGTGACAACGCTGGAGACCAATTCGAGCAGGGTGGGTCTCCTCGTTCCCGAGTCGAAATTTGCTGGCGATCCGGGAATATGGGTTCGGGACTGGGTATCATTTGGCACTGCAGCCGGTCTGGGGTCCCCGCGCAAGCGTTGCACAAGGCGCGGACGGTGGGCAGGACGGCCCGTTGGTGGACGTTCCGTGGGGTTCCTGTCGTCATGTGCCTGGCGCGCTGCGCGCTTGCTGTTTTGCCGTTTTCATTTCCGCTGACGCTTCGATATTGCATCTTCGATCTTCGCAGTCTCCGTCGCCTGTGCTCTCCCGTCGCTCCTCAAACGTCCGCCTCTACGGCGCGTCGGTCGCCGCTTCGACCGCGACCTCGCTCTCGCCCTCATCTCCCCCGAACCCCGCCTCGCTCTACCTCGCGCCCGCTTCGCCCACCGCGAGCTTGTACTCCAGCGCGAGCGCAAGTACGAGCGCGAGCGCCGTCTCGCCCATCATGGAGCCCATCCTGCACGCGCTCGCCCTCCTCCAGAGCGCCGTGCGAAGCCGCCGCATCACCCACTTCCAGCCCTCAACTGCCTGCGTCATCTCCTCCGTCCGCTCCGTCCTCTCCGCGACCGACTGCCTCACGCGCGAGTCGCCGCCGCTCAAGCGCTTCCCCTCCCTCGCCCGCGAACGCAAGCTCATCCTCTCCGAGCTCTCGCGCCTCGTCGCCCAGGCGCGTCTCGCGTCGGGCGAGTTGGAGGATGAGGAGACGCGCGACGCCGAGATGGACGCGATGTTGCGTCTCGCCGCGGGCGTGCTCAGCAACGTGCGGAGGTTCTTGGCCGTAGCGAGGGAGTGCGGGATAAGCCTGCCGGATCGGAGGCGGTCGAGCGGACGTCAGATCGAAGAGGGCCCGCTGGGCGAGTCGTACGAGGACGAGGTCGAGCCAGACCGCACGCCCATGCCGAGTCGTGGAGAGTGGGAGGAGCGGACGCCGAGGCCGAACAGCCAAGCTTCGAGTTTCATGGGTCGCCAGACGCCCGATTCGCTCTTCGGACCCCCCTTGCAACCCGAATCCCCCATCCAACGCGCGTCGGGCCTCCCCCGCACCGCCGACCGCTCGAAGAGCATCTCCGACCTCCGCTCTCGGGTTCGCTCCGACTCAGTCGCTCGTACGGGCGCCCGCAAGTTCAGCGTCTCCACAGTATCCACCACCTCGACGTTCTCCTCCCCGTCCTCTCCACCTCACAACGGGCGCAAGTTCTCCGTCGACTCCACGTCCTCCTCCAGCTCGTACGCGCCGCTCATGCCGGGCAGCAGCCACCCCTACCCCCACGGACGGTATCCGACCTCGCGCCCACACTCCTTCGCGTCCAACACGTCCTCCGACTCGTCCGATAGCACGGGCGGCCCGCGCACGCCAGGCGTCCCGCACTCGCGCCACGCTGCAGACGTCCTCCGCTCGCTCGGCGGCACGCACGACTCGCTCCTCAGCATTGTCGCGGCCTTCATCGGCCACGTGCATTCTCACACCACCGTCAGCCACCCGAGCTCGACCGTCCACCTCATCGACATGACACGCGAGACGGTCTTCCGCGTCCGCGAGCTCATCGCCGTCGTCGAGGCTGTCCTAGGTCACGCGGCGCTCCGCACGCAGCGCGCGCGGGAGATCGCCATGCTCGAGCAAGGCAGGGAGAAGCTCTACGTCGCGACGACCGCCCTAGTTACCGCTGCGCGCGCGGTCCTCGCCGCGGACGAGTCGGCGCATGAGGAGGAGGACGCGGACAAGCAGCGCCTACTGCGCGCCGCGACGGACATCCACCGCGCGGGCGTTGAGTGCGTCGCGGGTGTACGCTTGAGCCTCGCGATCAAGTCGGGCGAGCAAGGCGTGGACATCCTCTTCACGGGCGGCCCGGCGGGCTTGCGCGAGGCGTCGCTCGACGAGTCGCAGGGCCGCGGCACGAGGCGCGGCAAGCACACGCTCAGCTTCCTCGGGCGCAAGGCGACGAGCTTGAGTTGCCTCAAGGAGAAGTACGAGCAGGACGGCGTGCTGGACGTCGCGGAGTTGGGGGAGCTGGACGACACGGAGGACGAGGAGGAAGAGGAGGAGCTCGCGGCGGTTGGCGCGATCCGGCTGCGCGACGAGGACGAGACTGGCCTGCCCGGATCGCGCTCGGACACCCCACTCTCCATCGACTCCCTCCGCACCGTCACGCCCTCTCCCGGCCCTTCCCCATTCCGCACCTCCTCCCGCGCCCGCGCAGCGACTCTCGCCATCGCCAGCTCCACGCCCCTGCCGCACAGCCCCCTCGATGTCCCCATCCCCATGGCCTCCGCGCGCGCGGCCGCACTCCGCGAGCTCGGGCTGCAGGGCGGGCAGGCGATGTCGCGCGATGCGTCCAGCAATACCTCCGCATCCGTTTCGACTGCGGCGACGCTTCTGAGCGAGGCGGCCCCGACCTCCAGCTCGTCCGCGCGCACGAGCGTCGAGCTCGACGGCGAGGTGCCGCTACCCCCGGTCAAGCCCTTCCCCGCC